>PVHX01001553.1:119186-202673 GCA_004024805.1 Geosciurus inauris
GGAGGAAGGAAGGAAGGAAGGAAGGAAGGAAGGAAGGAGGAAGGAAGGAAGGAGGGAGGGAGAGAAGGGAGGCAAGCAAAAGAAAAAGAGAGAGAGAGAGAGGACCACACTTCTCAGGCCTTGAGCCTTACTCCGCCATACCTCCCTGCGTGGACTCACTGTCTGGGACTGTTTAGAGAGGAGGTGGCAGCCAGGATGGACGTCCACTTGTGTTCTGCATGGCTTCGACTCCTGACGGCAATGTGTGGCACTGGATGGTGGATCGAGGCAGAGGGACAGAGGAGGAAGCCAGGGATGATCACAAAAATGAAGAAGGAACAAAGGTAAGATGGAAGAGGGCTGGGCACCGTGGCGCAAGCCTGTAATCTCAGCACTTAGGGAGGCTGAGACAGGAGAATCTCGAGTTCAAAGCCAGCCTCAGCAACGGCGAGGCACTAAGCACCTCAGTGAGACCCTGTCTCCACATAAAACATAAAATAGGGTTGGGGGTGTGGCTCAGTGGTTGAGTGCCCCTGAGTTCAATCCTGGGTACCAAAAAAAAAAAAAGAGAGAGAGAAGAAAGGCAGAAATGGGTTGAAGAACGTACCAATGCCGCGTTCAGGCTGTTCGGTTACCCTTCCCTCACTTAGCTCTGTCAATGTGCCCCTCCTGTTGCCACCTGAGTAACCTTCCTAAGTTCAGATCACAAAACTGTCCTGATCTTCAACAGGCTGAATTCTAAAAGCCTGCTCCTTAGAAAGAGCTCCTCTGGGGGCTGTGCCCGCCTCCCCTCCTGGGCCCTCCCTGTGCCCTGCTCTCCACCCGCATGAAGGAGCCCAGGAGAAACCCCAGCTTGCTCTTGGAGCTTTGGGCAACTGCTTGCGACAGCCTTTTGAAACCGAGTAAGGCAGCTTGGCTTCATTCAATCTGAGGGCATAAATTTGAGGTGAATAAACAGACCTTGGATGGTCCTGAAGAGGAACACACAAAAACTTCCAAATTTCGCTTCTTTGGAACATATCAGAAGTGAGACCACACGGAGCAAGGTTCTAATAGGATTGAAGACGCAGGCCTGAGGAGCACGACCCAGGGCTCAGCAGCTCAGGGTGGTGGGGCATGCGAGGGGACGTGGGAACAGCTGCCGGCCTAGTTAGACACCCGGGAAAGAGAAAGGGACTCGGGGAGACATGCGGCGGTCCTCCTCACGAGTTCACCAGGTAGGGCCGCTCGAGTCCCTGTCCCGCTCACTCTGATGTTTCTGTTTGTCTTGATGCCTGCCCCGCCCTGGCCACTGCACATCACCTCTGGGCAGCTCTGGGGTGGTGGCCTACCCTCTGCCCACGTCTTCAGCGGAAGCCACCCGTCTCTAGGATGGACTGAACCCTTCTGGGACATCAGATCACACTCAGAAGCATACGCTTGACAGGGCGTATGACAAGGACAGGGGGATCCCTGTCCCATCCCACCAGGACAGGCGTGGGATCCTAGGGCAACTCTGGTGGAGTGGCACTATGCACAGGAGCAGGTATGGTGGCCAAGAGACTTGAGTCATCTGTGTCCTCCTCCTCACTTCTCCTAGATCTTGTGCTGTCCCTGTGGGGACCGGCACACTCTGTTTCCTCTGAATAGACTTTCAGTCATAGGAAGGGAGACCATAGGTCTTTAGGAACACCCATGAGAAATGCTGTCTAGCTCCAGCCCCCTGACAAGGGGTCAAGGCCACCTCCCTGTCATCTGATTAGCTACTATTATGTGAGACCTCCCGTGGGCCCAGGAGCTATTCCTAGTACCCTCCTAGCACTCGGAATGGGTACTGTCAACATTCCTGAGTGACAGATCACGAGTCCGGGTCACTCGACCTCCTGCAACCAGCCCAGAAGCAGGCAGATCATGGTAGGACCCGGGAGTGGCCAGTGTGGGAGCGGTCACTCGGGCAGCTGGTGACCATTACCTCTTCACTCTGAGCTGGACGCCCCTGGCAAGCACTCACCGTTCCCAGTTCCCTTTGGTCAGCTTCTCAGGCTGCTAATCTTTCCTAAGGAAAAGTGTGTTTGGTTAAATCAAAGGAAAACCTGAAAGCAGCTTCTCAATCAGCTTCTTCATGCGCCATTCCCCCATGATGACGCTGACTTGAATCGTTCCTTTCATTTAGAACAGCACTGTAACAATTGATCCGAGAGGGTGAGTGGAGAAAATGGGAAGCTTATCACATCAGAAGTTTCCATTTAGAAAGAAAAATAATTAGGAGTGGGAGCCTGTCTGGGAGATCCGTTTCAAAGAGGCAACATTTCTAAAATGAGCAAATAATAAGTGGTCAGTAAGGCCAATAAGAGGGTCACTGGCCCCCCAGGGGTCAGGGAAGCGCTGCCTTCAGAGCAGGACTGGCATGTGCCCCGGGAGCGGGTCCCCAGGACTGCTGCTTGGCAAGTCCAGCAGGGAGCCCAGGCGCTGCACTGTCAGAGGCATCCTTACACTTCAAGGCGGAGCTTGCGGGTCCATCTGCAGGAGCCTGCCATGTTCTAGTGTCCCTTGAGAGACATTGCGACACTGAGGCTGAGAACAGCCTCTGCCTGCAGTAATGAGCTTCCCACGGTGACACTCTGAAGGTGCTGAGGGACCAGTAAAGCGAGCTCTGTGAAATTGTGTGTACGCTTTTGCTGAAAAGTCACAGCCCATCGGGTTGGATTCTTTAATAGCACTTCCAAAGATGTCGATGGCATAGAAGCACACAGGTTTTCTGAGCTAAAATCACTGTTTTATTTAATAAATAAGCAAAATAAATTTTGAATGGAGGAAGAATAGCCGTCGATAGCCAGGAACTGCTCCCTCCCTGAGGTAAGCTGCCACCTCGGTTCCTGGTGTGTCCTTCCTCGGTTTCTTTCGGTGACAACCAGCAGTCGCATGCACTTGGCTCCCTTTCTTTCTTACATCCAAAGTTATGCAGGACTTTTCCCGCTTTGGTTTTAAGTGGCAATAGGTCACAAAGGCTGTGGTTCAGATCTGGAGTGGACCCCACAGACCAATGTGCCGCAGGCTTGGTCTCCAAGGCAGCAGTGTACAGAGGTGGGGCTTTTAAGAAGCCACTGGATTATGAGGGCTCTGACCCCAGCCTTGTATTAACCCACTTCATGGATTAATGATTGAATGGACTGGAGGAGGTGGTGGAGACCAGGAGGCAGGACTCGGTGGGAAGCAGTGGGTCCCTAGAGACGTGCTGGAACACTCTCTCCCCTGGTCCTTCCTCTCCCTCTCTCTGCCTCCCGGCTGCCACACACTGTAAAGACTTCCACTTCCACATTCTTCTGCCAGGTTGTTCTGCTTCACCTCAGGCGCAAAGAAACAGAACCCGCTGACCACTGAGTGAAACCTCTGCAGCTGTGAGCCAAAATAAAGCTGTCTTCGTTTACGTTGTTACTGCCCGATAGTTTAGTCCCAGCGTCAGTGCACTGGCTAGTGCACTGGACATAATCCGGGTCCGTGCGGAGACATCCTCCAGGGCAGAGCCCACCACACTGGCACCCTGGGAAGGCTCCACCTCCAGATGCTGCTCTGAGGGCACCGTGCTGTGAGGAAACCCAGGTGGAGGGGAGACCCAGCGGGGCACCCCAGAGCCGGCACAGCAGCAGCAGCCCTGCGAGCCCCCTTCCAGTCCATCACCTGCAGAGCACCGCGGCACCACGTCCCAGGAGGACCAGGGGAGGCACCAGTCGGGACAAGTGTCCCCTGTCAAAAGGAAGGGCCTGCTTCTGCTACCCCGAGATGTGCAATGCATGACCCTGATCCCGCCTGAGGGAAGCCCTCCTCCCTGTCCTCATAACACCTCCTTGGCCCTCACAGCTGGAGAGCTCAGTGCACCGCGTCTCGGTGGCCTACGTACGTTCCTACACATTTCTCTTACAGAATGTCTCATAAAATCTGGAAATCCCTCGTGCATGCCTGTGTGACTCAGTGCAGTGTAAAATACGCTCATGTCTCCAGCGAAGCTGCCCCAAATGAACCAGCCATACACAACCCCTCAGCAGGAAGCCTCCCTCCAATGTGGATCTGACCGAATTCTCTGTGACCCCGTTGCCTACGCAATGGACCTCAAATTGCTTTTCAGGCCATACGGATGCTTTTGCAGTAACTCCATTCGTCTCCTCTGATCTCATTTCTGCAGGTTTTTCTGTGAATCTGAATTCCACACTCAACCCTGTGTTCATACTATCTCAAATTATCATGCTGTTTCATGCTTGCCTGTGTCTGTAGAAATTGTTTCGTCTGCTAGTGATTTATCTCCCCTTCCGGTACAAACATGAAGGTCCTCCCAGCCCTTCATAAGTCATTTCAGGCATAGTCATTGCTGTGACGCAGCCCCGTGGGCTGGGGATTGAGACTTCTGTCCTGGAATGCGTCTTGACTTCCCTTTGAATAAGTGTCTGAGTTGAGCATCTGCCAGCTGCCTGCTTGTCTAAAAATTATCTCCTCATTTTCCTCCTCAGTCCCTCTTGAAGATTATGTCATCTTCCCTTAGATCTGGAGAGAATGTCTCAGTTGCTGCTCTATCTCCAGGGCCCAGCACACAGGGGTGACGGAGCAGTGAAGCAAGCCATCAGTCATTCAAGGGTAGAGACTAGCACACTTCTGGACGGAATCCAAGTGATGTGAAACAAGCAGAAAGCTGCTCCATCAGGAAGTCCAGTTCTGTTCTGCGTCAGTCATGAAGCATCCCACAGTCTGCCTGGTAATGCCACGGGAGATGCCAGCCTGATGTTCAAAAATCTATCAGGAGAACATGTACTTAGAACAGCAAAGTCCAGGGAAGGATGAGAAGCTCAATCAAATGCGGCTTTGGATTCTTTCAGAATTGGAATGTTGTAGTAAAAGAATAGGTGAAGCTTTAGGAGTTACGTCAAAGGCCTGTGGAAGAAAGTGAAGGTCGTCACACTCAAGATGGAAGGGACGCCAGGGGTCACGTGGACAGTTCTACCAGCGCTCTCGACTGCCATTCTCACAGAAGACTGCCAGGAGCCCCCTCGCACAGTGCACGTGACTTCCTCCCTTCACAGGCAGCCCTGCCAGCCACTGTCTGTGCCACCTGGGACTAAGCTCCCTGGTCACGGGTCACTGTTGCAAAGAGCACTGCCTCCAGACAGTCATGCAGCCTTCCTCATTCTGTCTTCAGGAGCTCCCCCTCACCTCAGCCTCCTTGAAGACGCAGAGAGCTTCCGGCCGCCACATTCCCTCGCGGTGCTCTGTCCAAACAAACGTCATTACTCACTGGAGAATCTCTCTGATGGACGATTTTTATTTTTTTATTTTTAGTTTGGCAGGTTGAAACCTCATTAATTCAGGATTAGAGATCAACTTTAAAAGCAAAATTGTATTAATCTTTTAGAAAAATTGGGAACATTTCCATTTCTGAGATTAGCACAGACTGAAAGCAAAACTGCAACATGACATTAAAAAAGTATTCTGACACTCTGATATGTAAAGGACTTGTGGGCTGTCACTCTGTCTATATATAAAGAAAAATGGACAGGATGAAGAATCAGGAGCTTTTCTCCACCCATCACAAACCTGAGATTGCAGGGAAAATCAGCACACGGACTCCAGGAGGTGAGTCCAGGAAGTCCCACTGGAGATCTGCTCCCTGGAGCAGGAGCCGAAGCCATTAACTGACAGGACAGGTCACAGTGCTCCAACGAGTCGCAGAGGCCCAGCATAGACGCACCTGAGCATGGGGACTGCTGGGGCCTGCAGACACTCAGGGACCACCACACTTTTTGCTTCGAACCCCAAAGAGATTCATGAACGATCCCTTCATGGTCGGGAAGCAGGAGGAGCTATCACACTGGAATGTATCCAGACCCTTCGTGACAACAGCCTCCCTGGAAGAGAGGGTGCCAGAGCCTTGGAGCAGGCGGAGGCAGTCCCCACTCCAGGGCCCTGTTGTCTTCTCACCTGAGGGGTGGGCACACAGACGGAGACCCTGGGGACACTATATCCAGGAGGAGACGAGGAGGAAAAGCAGGACCACTGGAGGAACTTGCCAAGTCTCAGCTCCAAGAGCAGGCCCACAGGACACGGAGACTCTCCTGAAGACCAGGGACCGCCCCACACACCAGTAGGCCCTCCCAGCCAGTGGATCCCACCAGAGAGCTCAAGGGTCCCTCTGAGAAGACAGTCCAGAGAAGCCCGGGGCCGAGGACACTAGAGGGTGAGCTGCTCCGACACCAAGGCAGCCGGTGCCCAGCAGAGGGTCTAAGCCCTGCACTAGGGGCCTCTGCACTGCAGCCATGAGGTGGCACACCACACGTGGCTTTCCACAGCAAACCTCAAGGAGTGCCAGGGCCTAGAGAGGAGCGACTGTCAGAACCAGGGCAGAGACCACGCAGGCCTGAGCCCCTCAGGGGCGAAGGGCTCCGGTGGAGAGGAGGTTGCCAGAGCAGATGGGTGCCGCCAGTGTGCAGCTGACCTTGGGTTCTTGGATCCAGGGTTGCAGAAAGGAACAACAGACCCAGACAAAGCGTCAATACAGGCAAAGCTTTATCAAGGACTCCTGCTCCAGCCGGAAGGGAGACAGCACATGGGGCAGAGACCCAGGCTGGACCCAGTAAAGGACAAAGGGGAATAGCTCTGAGGTGCCCAGGGGCGGCGGGCAGGGGTCTCTGAGGCACCCAGGGGGTGGCAGGCAGGAGTCTCTTAGGCACCCAGGGGGCAGAAGGCAGGGGTCTCTGAGGCACTCAGGGGCAGTGGGCAGGGGTCTCTCGGTGACGTCGAGGTGGAGGGCTCATGACCCTGTGCTCTTCTTCTTCGTGCTTCATGTGTCTCATGTCTTATTCCCCCTGAAGTCCCCACTCTGGGGTGTGTGCGTCTCTGTGTAATGAGTGAAAGGTGACTGACTGCAGGACCTTAGCGACATGCACACGCAGGCTGCTCACCACCTGGAGTCGACTGGCCACCGGGGAGGCTCCAGCATTGTTATTTTTCAGAGCTGGCATTTCTGCTGCCTGCACTGTGGCAGGAGGTGGGGACGTCCCGCCTCCCAGCTCCAGCAGGCCATCTCACTCTGAGGCCTTGAAGACTGGGTCTGGTGTGGCCCTAATCCCGTGAGCCAGTGATGTCCCAGCTGGCCGCCTTCTCAGGCCAGAGTTCATCCCTCAGTCCTGAAGGGCTGTTTCCACAGGGGCCAGGGGCTCTGGCTGTGTCAATCAGATGCACTGAAACTCTAAGAAAAAGCAAAACAAAGCTTGAAAAATCAGACACAGCCAAAGAATTGAGAGAGCTTTCAATGGGCTCCTGAGCAGAGGTGAAATGCAGGCTACAGGTAGGTCCTGAATAGAAAAGAGAAGAAAAACTCACAACAGAATTCTCAAGACCTGGGAACAGCAGAAGGTACGCTACCACCTGATTGGAATGCTAAAATGATAAGAAGAACTGAGCAAAAATAAATAAATAAAAATAAATAAACAAATTTAAAATACATATACATATATATTTGAATACATCATGGCCAGAATATAATAGAATATAATAGCAGACACCAAGGCACAGATCCAGAAAGGTTACAGGGCATGAGGCAAGACAGATATATCAAAAACAAAACAGAAACATACTCCATGCCGTCCTTGCCTACCCAAACTGCATGACACCAAAGAGAAAGAGCGAGCTTTGTAAACACGGGAGGGGGACTTATTGTGCAGGAAGCAGAGTGAGAAGCCCAGTAGACTTCACACGAGCTTTAAGTTCTAAGACAACCACAAGACCCCACATGCACAGTGACCCCACGTGCACAGGCATATGCCCAGAATGTGCCTGAAGGAGCTCCCGGTGGTCACAGAGCTGAGTGCTCCAGATACAGAGCAGCCCTGGGCTACAACCTGAAGTCCCAGGCATAACTGCACATCCACAGTGACATAGAGAGGCTGCTGAGTCAGCAAACATGGGAGTGGCGAGAAGAGGACACGTTTAGGTGTGTGTACACGATGCTCTTCCCAGGGGCTAGCGCAGGACTCCACCTGAGGCACTGTGACCTCCCTCCAAAGAGAACCGGGAGCAGCAGCTTCGTAACAACAACATGTCCAATGTGCAGAGAGACCTGAGTCACTGCTGCTTGCCATCCCCTCCCAGCCAGGAGAACGGTAGAGCACATCCCAGCCAGCGGGACGCAGCCAGCTCACTGCGGTGCGCCCGGGTTAGCTGCTGCCTTGTGGTAGACACACACCTATGCACACAGAATCACCTGCCGAGGCTGCAGGCACCGTCCCTTCTGACCAAACCACTGGAGTGCCCGAGGCAGGCATCAGAACTGTGGGGTCTTTGGCCTGCCACTACTGTCCTGGTCCTCTGTCACCATGGGAGCCCCTGGCACGGGCCAGACTGCACTGGAAGAGAATGTCCCCCCTCTTGAGAAGGAGATGGGCTTCGTATGCAGTCTCCACCATCATTGCATGGGAGCTACATAAAAGTTGATGGGCTCCTGTTTCATGTTTCCTAAGTGTACCTCCATCGCTCCTCAAATGCACCTCATGCTCAGAGAAAGCACCCACTTCTTTTTCCTATGAACCTGCAGCACAGGCCTTAGACAACAGGGCCATGTCAGGACTTCAACCACGGCGGAGGTTCAAGAATCTAACTTCAACATCTTTACTCATGGTTCAGCCATCCAAGTGGAGTCGAGGATTTAAAGGATCCAGTCATGTGATTTTTGTACACATTTGTACACACATCAGAATGTGTGTACAAAAAATAGCATATGGTCATCTGAATCCTTCTGCAATAAGAAGTTCAGATTCAGCAACATGAAAAACCTCCACCAACCTTGAATTTTTTCCATTGTCAGGCAGAAGATGAAGCCAGCCACAGTTGGACCGTTTTGGATTCCTTATCTATCGATTAAAGAACTTACAGACTGACGGTGGTTTTGGATGGATACCAAGACAAGGGGCTTACTGGGGTGCTGGCATTCTGAGTACCCAGCAACGTTTTCTCAGGCAGGAAAGCAGGAATCTGTATAGGGGTGTGCCTCTTCCTGTTGTTCTTATTTATGACTGCACTGCACGGTATCCGCAAGGACACTGTGGCACATGCATGTACGTGTATCTATGAACAGCAATGAAGCAGCAGCGACTTTCTGTTGTCTCTGAAACATGAGTAGCAGTGATGACATTTTGAGAATTTAGTCATGCATATTTTCATGCACTGATTATAGAAGCAGACTTACTTGCACAAAGCCAGATTAGAGCAGAATGCGTGTCACTTACTGTGTGTCAGCTATCATTTAACTTAGGTGTGCTAGAAATCTCCCCCACCTGCAGGTTGCAGGCTGGTTGACATTTTGCTGGGAGAATTTCTCTGTGGGCTGTAGGCACCCCAAAAGTTCCACAGTTGCCTACACATAATGTACATCGGGCCTCGACTTGTTAGCCTGTTTTCCTGTCCTCAGAGCATGAGGCCTAGAAGGAGTAAAACTGGCCCCAGCCTACCTCATGGAGCCGGTGCCCTGTTGTGAGAACATTTGAATGTGGAAGACAGAAAGCAGGAGACGCGTGGAGGTCCAGACATCACAGCTGGTCTCCACCATGACAGCGAACTCTGAAGGGGAAGCGACGATTCCTCGATGCCCATGGTCCACAGAGGAGCTGTGCCTTGTGTGAATGTTCTAGGAGCATGTAGACGTTTCCGATGATTTCCATTTGCTTCCAGACTTGCAGCAACCCAATTTCCCTTGGATACAGAAGAGCTCAAAACTGATGTCTCCATCTCTCCCAGCTCTGATGGAGGCTGCATCTGACCACTTTATTTAAATGGATAGGAACACCAGTGGGATTCAGGGTGAAGAACTTCCCGAGGAAAACAGGACGAAGATGGCAAAAACAACTGGTTGGGGCCGAGCAGGGTACGCCCACCTCCTGGCTGCTGTGTTTGAAAACTTGAGGCCATTGAGCCAATGGGCAGGGCGTCAGCATAAACTGAGTGGCTTTGAACGGTGGGATTTCACCAAGAGTTCACAGAAGAGCAACATCCCTGCCTTGAGATGGCCCGAACAGAACCGTAACCCACTCAGGGCCTGCCAGTGAGCAGCAGCCTCTCATATGTTTAAAGACCATTTCCCACTGTGTTGTTTATGTTGTGCCTCGCGTGGGTTTGCCGACAAGCTTGGGTCCCAGGGGACGAAGGTATGGAGCCCTTAGGAAGGACAATATGGTGTCCTGCGGGACGAGGTATGGGGTGGATGGTCGCAGAGTCACTCACCCAGACACCAGGGGTAGGTAAAACTGCTCTGCCTGAGCAGGACCTGTATATTTTAGGAAGTGTAACAGTTTATAGAGGGTCCTCGGACCAATCATGGCCCTGAGGCTACAGCCAATGGGGTATTGCTCTGTGTCAGACATGCAACCAATCAGCATGGGGTGAGGAAAGGGGAGGGGAGGCGCTGAAGGCATGGAGAGAGCTCCTATACCACTGGTCTCTGGCCCATCTTAACAGGCTTCTTATCACCATCACTTCCTACAGTGTTTCCCTTACCTCCATCACTAGTCTTAAATCTGCAGACAAGTAAATGTAAATGTGTGCGCGAAGTGCTGGCTCAGTCCTCATGCTGTGAGCCTCTGGCTATTTTTGTCAGTGAGTTGGTCAGGAGGGTGATCTTCATGTGTTGTAGCTCCTTCACCCCTGACAGTCAGTTCTGCCACGCTTAAAGCTACGCTCGCACATTCTCTTTGAGAATCTTACATATATTGCTCTGTTGTCTTTTGACATATAATATTGCTGTTGAAGTCTAGTGTCTCTCTAATGGACTTTTTTTCTTTGTAAATAACCTGGTCATTTTGCCTAGTTGATGACTACATTTTTATTCTTTTTGTTTAAAATTCATTAGCTTTGTGAGATTACATATCAGAGGTGTTGATTTTGTATAGAATTTTCTAAGTACACCAAATGTTCTAGTAATTAGGTCCAGATCTTCTTCTAGCCCAAGGAAGTTTCTATAAAGCATATTTGTTCTCTTCTATTGCTTGAGTGTTTTCAAAGATTCCTATGATTGTATATTTGGTATTCTTTGCTTGTGTTACATGTCTCCTTCAGTCCTCACAATAACCTTGCCAGACAGAACATCATTCAAGAGGGGAAACCCGGGGCGCAGGGGAGGTAACTTAGACAAGCAGGAAAACAGAAAGGATAGTGCCTGCAACAATTATGCAAATTTAACACATTTGCCCATGAGAGGAAGCAAGTGAAGTTCTCCGCACCCTCTGTCCCTTGTAGGTTCACAGCTCAGCAGCTGCCCGCTGACACAAGGGGGTCATGGCCAAGTGCAGGGCCGGCAACACCCAGGACGGACCCTGCTGGCAACTGCTGCTAACAAGTCTGCCAGTTGGAAAATGATTGGTTCGGTGGCTCAATCTGCTAGTTTAACAGAGCACTTGGTAACGTCCCTAAATTGGCTGCCAAAACTATTAAAAGGTCTCCAGTGTCTTTTCAATGTTCTTTTGCTGATTTTGCCAGCCCCCACCCCCTCACTAATGCAATAATTCAGCATAAACTTGGTCTCCTTCTCTCTTAATGGCAGCTTATGGGGGAAGAACCCCAGCTCCAGGGAAAGCGTTTACAGTCCGGTCCAGCCCAGTCTAGGAGGAACATCACCCAGGGCGCTGCTCGAGGCAAGCTCTCTCCCACACTGCCTTGAGTTCTTCAGACCAGTGGTGTAGATGGGTCCCAGATGGGATGAGGGACCCAGGACCGTGTTGCCTCTCTTGACGCTTTCTGAAATGAGCGGCTTCTGTCCATTTCTCCTGCTCTTAGCTCCCAGCACCAGCCTCTGTTTGGAATTCCTGTGCAATGATTGTCTCTCCTGGATGATCTCCTAACTTTCTCTTTTCTCACCTTGCATATTAGTCTCCCAGAGTAACCACAGATTAGGTGACATCATAAAAGAACAGAAATTTGCTCTCACAGCCTGGAGTTGACAAAGGCCCTAGGGGAGGGTCCTTCCGTCTCCCCCTGCCTCAGGAGGTTGCCTGCAATCCAGGCTTTCCTTGGCTGGTAGCTGCGTCACTGTGCTCTCTGCTTGTCCGACACCCCACATGCCTGTTTACTAATGTCCCTC
The DNA here is from genome assembly GCA_004024805.1 of Geosciurus inauris. Lineage (NCBI taxonomy): Eukaryota > Metazoa > Chordata > Mammalia > Rodentia > Sciuridae > Geosciurus > Geosciurus inauris. Next base: position 131,254 of record PVHX01001553.1, read on the forward strand.
TCCTTAGGAAGGCTCCAGTCATGTTGGATTCAGGCCCTCTCTCTTCCCAAATGACTTTGTTTTCATTTTGCTGCATCTGTGAAGACATTTCCAAATGAGATCATGCACACAGGCACCTGGATGGGACTTGAAGCATCAGGAGTCCGGGGCACATATGTGTTCATATTTGTGTGCATATGTAAATATACAAATAATTCAAATGAGTTGCAGAAGCACTTAAAGTAGCCTGATAATATCCTACAGCATTGCTGTGTTGCTCTGGGTGAGCACTGGTATTGGTCTCAGTGAAGACAAACAGAATGTCATGGAACTATCCAGAAGGTTGTGTTTAGTCCTGCTTCTGTGTTTCAAAATTAAAAGCTAAAAGTGTGATGAACTGTGATAGACCCTTCTGAGAACTGGGTCTTGGGAATAAGTGCAGAAGCAGGGAACTGGCGGCTCTGGGAAGCCAAGTCAAGGCTGGGGAGAGGCAGCTGGCCTCTGTAGCCACGCACCAACCCTCGGAAACAGGCCATACCTGAAGTAAGCAGGCCGACCCAGGCACGGCAGGTACAGCTCAGGGAGACTGTTTACCGTTAGCATGAGTAATGCCTTCCAAGACTCAGAGCTGTCCAGCAGAGTAAGCTGCCTCAGCAGGCAGCGAGCTCTCCATTTCTGGCAATGTCTGGAATGGTTGGCGGGGGGGGCTCATGACAACATTGGGTATGGCCTGCCTCTATCATTAACTCATGTGCAAGGAGACCCCCGAGGACCTTTGCAGAAGCATCAGATTGTAAGACCAGCGAGTGCCACCCAAGCATAATGTGCATGATTCCTATTGTACAGCAACATATTATTTCAAGGTTACTAAAGAGTTTTGTGTTATTATTATAATAATAAAATAATATAATAGTAATAATACTGAGGTTGACCTTTTCCATAAAATATCTCACACAAAAACTACACGTTTTAATACAAAATATATATCTTATAATATAAATAACTTTTAATCAAATTTTCCAAATTTAAAAAATACTTTGCGTGAATAAAAAGTTTACTGTATAAAAGATCAACATATAATGATCTAAAAACAGCAGCACTTTATTATGTGGATATTTAGGATTTCTGCCACTTTCTCTGGCATCGCAGTAGGATTCAGGGCAGCTGTGGGGTTCAGAGGATGCCCATTTCACTTTTCTCATGTATCTTACAACAGGAATGTGAGGGGCTTCTCATACGGGGGATCCCTTATGATACTAAATCAGCTGAAAAAAAAAAAACCAACATACTCCAAACAGCTGCATTAAAGAAAATCAGTGAATTTTCTGAAAAAATAAGTAAGTTATCTTGATCTTATTATAAACACTGCAGTTTGTCAAATGTGCACTCTGCAGACCTTCCTTTCATATTAGCAGGAGGATCACAATGTAAAATTGGACAAGTGACACTGAATGCACATTTCGCTTCAGATTGTACATAATTACCTTTCTGTGCTGCCAAGAAAGGGAAAGAAGTGAAAAGAAAAATGCCTCCCCGCTTGTCCACCCTGTCCTTCTCGAGTTCTCTTCACAACACAGTTCACACTTGGGGTGAGCACAGCACGGGCCAGAGGAACAATCCACTGGGCAGGGAGGAGATGCTCGCTCCTGAGGACAAGTCCCTGTCACAAGCACAGCTAGGAGTGAGTAACAAGAGGGTCTCTACTAGGAGTGACTGCAGACGCCTTCTACTTCATAGCACCCTGGGGGCCACCACCCTCACGTGGTTTTCAGCCTGGGCAGGGCTCCCCCAGGCAGCCCAGGTCTTTCCTGGAAGAAAACTCCCAACCCCTGTCTCCCCGTGGCTTAGAGACCCAGCTCCCAAGGCGCCCTGCACCCTGAGTAAGTGGGGGGCTTAACTGCCTCCTAACAAAGCAGTTTGGTTTTAAAAATTGCTAATTATAAAATTCACATGGGAAAACAGACCAGCTGAATCAGTCAAGGGAAATGGGAGAGGAGCCTGAGGTGGGAACACTGATGTGACAGGAAGCCCCACCAGGAGGAGAGAGTGGAGCTGGAGCACACAGCAGACCATGCCCTGGGGGAGGCCTGGGGCGGAGCCGAGGTCTAGGAGCACCCAGCACCCAGGGTGCAGTGAGGCTGCACAGAGGCCTCCAAACAAGGCCCCAGACACTGAGTTAACCTTGAACTCCAGGAAAACAAGCAATTTTAGGAGGTATGTCCAAATGCTTCTCAGATCTGGGAACCATAGAAGTGTGTTATTAACCTATTATCTATTGTTAAATTTTAGTAAATATTTTTAAATGCATTTGCCACTCAAAGCATTGACAAAACTTGAATGGGGAGAAACACGGAGAAACCCGAGCTTAACCCTGCTGGGCGTGTAAACCTGTAAAGCCAGCAGGTACGTTAACTGGGAAAAGTAGAAGAGTTGCAGGTGTTCACAGCCTGTGGCTCAGAAACTGGCTCCAGGTGCAGAGCCACTGGGCACAGGAGACAGGCACAGCGATGCTCTCAGTTGCAAAACTATTTATCAGAAACCTGAGGACAAAAGATTTGTCAGAGGTGGGATGAGAAGCAGGCCAGCGTATCCACAGGTGGGGGTAGAGAATGAATGGACTCTGGGGACGCGGATGATGCACCTTTCCTTTTGTTGAAAAAAATACACTTAGCAAAAAGGAAAGACAGCGGTCATTTAGGATCCCGCTGTATGGGAATAAGGAAAAAGGCCTGAGCAGAGGACATCAGGTGAAGGGCAGTTTCCTTAGCCCTAGAGGGGACTGAAACCCTGGGCCTTGCACATGCAAGATAAGTGCCCTACTAGTGAAATACACCCCAGCCCTTTTTATTTATTTATTTTTGTTTGTTTTGAGATGGGTCTTGTTAAGTTGCCCAGTCTGGCCTTGAACTTGAGATTCTCCCGCCTCAGCCTCCCGTGCTGCTGGGATCACAGGCAGGAGCCACCGCGCATGCCACGTTTTCTTTCTTTGCTCCCTGCTCATAGTCTCTAAACGTTTTATTTGTCCAGTTTAAAAACCGTTACACAACCCCCCTTTCCCCTCCTCTCTGGGGTTCTTGGCACCACGCCAGGCGAGGGTGGCATGCTGAGCACAGGTTGACAGGCCCTGACCCCTGGCCCTGCAGTCCTGCATGTGGCCCCAGCACTGCTCAAGATCCTCAGACTGCACGCGTTATTTTACTCATCTGTACAACAATCCAGCAGGGGAGGAAATGTCATTACTTCCTTTTCACCTGAGGGAGCTGAGGTCTGGGCGGGTGACGTGTGAATGACAGTCAGTTGGACCACGGCATTCTCCCTTCCCGGCAGGCGCGCCCTCCCGATGCCAGGCCCGACCGGTAGGAAGGCAAGCTGCTTGTCCAGCAAACCTCCAGCACCGCTCGTGTAGCCCAGGCCCTTCCAGCAAAGTCCAGATCTTAAACACTGTTCTAAAAGTTTTAAAGGATCTAAATGTTTATCTTTGATACCTTCTCAAACGTTCTATGTTAAATTCTAAGACAACCCAATAGGAGCCTTTCAGACCAACACTCAGTTATAAATGACACTCAACTCTCCTCAACAGAACAGGCGGCATACAATGTTTTGTTATTTAAATGTACCTAAGTGTTCGTACACATCCCCAGTTAAATCCTAACTCTTGCGTCCTGACTCCTCACACATTCATAATGAAAGCACATGATTCTCCATTTTCCTGTCTTTCTGATATATTGAATTCCTCACTCGTTGAAGAACAAAGTGCATCTGAAATATCAACCCTCTTGCTGGATTCCTTACATGCTTCCAAGCGCTTTATCCCTGTCCCCACAAACCCCAGGATCAAGGGCCCAGAGAGAAGCTGAGCCTGCACCCTCCCACTCGCCCCTCCACGTGAGCTCACGTAGGTCTTCCACACTCACCTTGACCAAGGCACTACCTCCTGCTGTTCCCACAGGAAACGGAGTCCAGGAAGACAGTCGCTAGGCCAGACTTCCGTGTCTGTTGCTGGTGTTGAGGAGGAGGGACCGCTGACCTGGCCCTGCCAACACAATTTCTCCAGGTGTGCTGCAGAAGACATGGCTGTCAATCACTGTAGCTCACACCTCAGAGAGGCCGCCTCAGGATTGTTGGAAATAATCCCCGTGAAGTGCGCCACACCATCTGCTTTACTGAAGCCACTGCATGGACGTTAGCCCTCATCAATGTGCTGAATTAGGGTAAAGTAAGTTTGGCGATATGCGTGTGGACCACACATGTATGTGGATGTGCCTAGGACATTCAGCCTGGTGGCTGGAACTGCAGTGGCCACCATCTTGGCTGGCATAGGCTGATGCAGAAGGAAGAGGAGGAAGGTGGGAGATGGAGTAAGACCTGAACTTCTGACTGGGTAGTGTAATGGCCCTGCCTTTTTTAGAACATAAAAATATTACTACCAGTGTCGACACAAGGTATTTTGAGAACCAAATGTGCTATGTTGATTTAAGCTCTTTGGAAATTGTTATGGCTGCCTTTTATTTTCAATATCCTCAGTGACAGAAGAAACCTAATCTGCAAGTTTGTCTTTTTTGGCTGTGTGATTGGAAAGCAGGTGGGCTGTGGTGGTGCAGGCCTGAGATCCCAGCCGCTCGGCAGGCTGAGGTGGGAAGATGACCTGAGGTGGCCTTCAAACCCACCTGAGAAGCACAGAGAGATGCCCCCTCAAAGAAAGGAAGTAAAGAGACAAACAAAACCACTTGGTCCTTTACATTGATAAGTATTCTGCGTTCTCTAACAGGCAGAGCCTAAATTTCTAAGATAGCTCAGAATTTCTAGTTAGTGGTTCGGTGCATTTTATGTCACTCAAACTTACTCTAGAAGTCAGTAAGCCATTTACTTATTTGCATTTCCATGGCTGAAACATTTTACAATGAGTGTACTTATTAGAATATATGTTTTGCTAGTAATTCCATTATTTAATATAAAATATACATGAAATTGTTAGTGCCTTTCAAGTAAACTAGAATCTTCATGCAGACAGTACACATCAAAACAGGCTCAGATCCAGTCCCACTGGGCCTTAATGAGTTCATTTTGCCTCCTTGCTCAACCCATGACCACGTTCTTTTTCAACAAGCAGGAACAGAACTGCCTCAGATGGAAGAAATGGAGCTGAGCACCAGCTGCCCAGGGTAGGGACCTGTTTATAACTGAGGCTCTCTGGTTGTAGCGTGGCTTTCAAAGGAAACCAGGGCTGCCAGCAAGCCTCAAGTCGGCTGTACTAGAACGCCACTGGAACAGGCCATGGTGCCCACAGAGCCTGCCTCGCTCCCGGCAGCTTCTCCAGGACCATGCAGTGTGTGAAGGTCACCAGCCACGCCTGCTGCCCCGCTGGCCACTGGGCCTGAGACCTCTGGCACACTCATGAAGACACCCTGGATCTCTGGGGAGCTAGCAGCATGTCGTCCTTCTCAACCTGATGGACAGGCCCGTCCTCAGAGCTCAGCAGCTTAGAGCTGTGGCCTCAAGCCTGCTACAGCCAGGATCAGGGGCTTCCCAACCCCCCACCCCGTCCTCCACATGCAGCCCGCCACACCCTCCTGCAGAGGCTGCCAGTCAGGCTTCTGTCCCTTTGATGGCCAAGGGGTCCTGAGTGCCCAGGGAGCAGCCTGCTCCTGGTCCACTCATGAGCTCTGCTGTTGTGCGCTCGTAGCTGCTGCCTTCTGCCTGCCTCTTGGCACGTGGGTCCCCGCGTCCTGGGCCCTGTTGCTCCTACTGCCACTCTCCACCACAGGTGAGGTCCTCCGAGCTGGAGAGGCCAGAGGAGGAGCTCTGTCCAGGGCAGTGCCAACTCCTGAGCAAGTGCTTTCTCGTCCACTCTGTCCTGTTGTGAGTGACTAGCCATGCCCAGTGCCATCCGAGGTGTGAGGACAGAGACCGGGGCCCGTGACTCCATTCTGAATCCAATCCTCTCATTTTAAAAGTGGCAGAACACTCCTGCTGCCCTGGTCCCCAGGAAGCCCTGGGCACCAAACTCAGATGGAGTTCTGCACGTGCCCCAGGACCGCAGTGCGTTCCTAAGGGAAGCATATTTCTACGGCTGGGAACCTGCCTCCAGGCCCATGGGACACACCAGGGCTGCTTCACCCGTAGCCCAGGACCTGCCACTTGTCCGGGTCTCCCCTGGTTCTTCCCAGCTCACTACCAACCTGGAGTGGACCTCAACCCAAAGATGCTGATTAGAGTCCACACGGAGCCCTTGCAGATGGCAGGAAAGATGTGTGAGAGGCACAGAACTGTCTCCCAGAGAACCAGCACACACGCGGGCCATCTCCAGGGAAGGCAGTGGGGCTCAGCCGACCGGCACGGGGTGTCAGGAAGCAGAGCAGGACGCAGATCTCCACACAGAGGGCCAGGGAGGTTATGGGGCCAAGTGGTCAAGAAGAGCCCGGAAGTAGAAAGCTAACGGGGTCTCCCAGAAACTGAAACAGAGGAGACCAGGAGAACAGGGGATCTGCAAACACAGGCCAGCGGAGCACAGCAGGGAGGAGCCGCTGTCAGGCGCCAGGCTCCCCGCGAGGACCCGAGGCTCAGGCACAGACCTGGGGGATGTGCACGTGGCAGCTGCATGCGCAGACCTTGGTGGAAGTGTCTCTCTGCCCCTGGCGTGGAGGACCGTGTCCCCGGGGACATGGACACGTCCAGAGGCCATCCACGCGCTCGCTAGGCAGGGACTTCCTGCGAGTCCACTTTGCGGGATCAGCAGGGTCTGGTGCTGCAGATAGAGCAGGAAACAGGTGTGCCCGCAGCCCGGCCCTGGTGACTGTGGAGACTGCAACAGAGCGTGTCACAGGGCTGCTCGGAGCATGAGTCAGGCGTGGGCACGGAGTAGGAGGGGCATGGGCTCACCACGGAACTCGCAGCACTGGCCAAGGCAGGGAGCGTGAGAGCACACAGGAAGGAGGACGGAGCACGTGTGGCAGCTGGCACACTCTCGGGAGAACAAGGGCTCCTGTCTGGGGCGCCTTGGGAGCCACAAAGTGGGCCTCACCTGTCTGAGTGCTCACCCATGGGCTTCTGTTTACCACCAGCCGTGGCAGCCGCTGCAGGAATTGTTCCCTGGCACCTTCAGGTTTGCACATCCACCAGATGTGTGGTGAGGGATCCAGAGGCATCCCAGACGGCCACAGCCTGGATGTGCCTGGTGGAAGGTGGGAACAGCTGGCCCAGGTTCTTCAGGTGGCCCTGGGGGTGTGCCATGGACCGCCCCACAGCTGGGTGGAGACGGGGTGCAAGGGCGGGAGTGTCTGAGTTGACACTCTCGGTCACGGCGTTCACAAAACACATCTGCTCTGCTGTAGGTTGAGGTGAAGTTTGACCTTCAAGTGGTTTTTCTCATTGATTTTTCCCTTGTACATGCCCTGACCTTATGGGCATTTCTCAGAAATAGGCAGAGCAAGCACTGCACATTAGAAGGAGTCGGAGTGAGTCCACTCATTGCAAAGGCCTGGGCTGACCTTTACATTACACCAACTTAGCGAAAAGAAGTTAAAAGGCACAACCTAACTGAGTTTCCTTGGTTACAATCTCTAGTCGTGCTTTGTATGTCCAGACACATAGGGAGCTTCACAATGGGACCTGCAGCACAATTATTTTATTACTACAATTTAAACTCGAGAGAACTCACACGTGTCCTCACAGTATCCCACCCACAACAGACTCAAAACAATTGAGTGCATTCATGCCTTTCTGTGGAGAACTTGAAGAGCCTCCTCTCGATGGCTCCACAGTCTAGAGGCTGTGAATCTGTAGAGAGTGCCACTCGTTAGCTGCTTCTGCTAGTTTTCAAGACCTTAATAATTTATTTTGGAAATAGCTGAGTGTGCAGCTGCTTGGTGATGGCAGGGTGAAGGTCTTCCTCCCACACACTCTGATGGGCAGAGCAGAGCCACCTCAGGTCCAGCACAGCCCTGAGCCAGCCCATGGTGGTGCCCATGGCTGGGCTTCCCAAAGGTGGGCAGGAGCTGTCCAGCATCCACCCGCTTCTGCCCACCGCCCCCAAGCTGCAGAGGTGAAAGGCCCTACTCACAAGCCAATGAGTCAGCCTGTGAAGTGCATTTTTATTCTCTTTGGAAAAAAATGGTTGTTTCTACTGTGGATTCATTGAATATTCAAGAGTGTATTTTGAGTTTTTCCAAATGCCTGATCAAGGCTTGTGTATCAAGCATTAATTATTAATTGTCTCCACACTCATTTATCTCTCATTTTCTCTTTGTAGTCAGAAAAATTCCAAACGTAGATAAAAGCTATGCTGTTGTTTGATGGTTTATTTGGGCAAATAATTACTTTGATGGTGTCATTGTAAAACTGGGGAAAAAAATTTCCTCTCATCCTCCACTTCACACATTCTGCACGTTTCCCTTAGAATCAAGACAGCGTTCCACCTTCAGGGCATCATCGATTCACATTTGTAAAATAATTATAAATTGCTAAATAATTTTTTTAAAATACAAGATTTAAGTTTTGGGTTCCACCCCAAATGCAGGGAGCCCATGCAGACCCTTGACACCCCAAAACACAAGTGCAAATAATACGTGAAATGCAGGAAGCAGCTGCTGACGCCCGAAAACCAAGGTGACCAGGGAGGGGAAGAGGAAGCCAAAGGACCAGCCGCCGGCAGTGCCCGGCTTTTCTCTTTGTTCCATTTCACGTGTTTCTTTCATCTTCAGCTCAGACCCAAGCCCAGGCTGGAAAAATCGCAAAACTGCACAGCAATGAGGGAAAGGAAAACTACGGGAAGCCTGTCCTTCCTCCCTGTGCCCCCGCCTCTGGCTCTCGCCAGCCTCAGTGGCAGCGCTGCTGCATAATTGACAAGTCACAAGAGGACACCTACCCCTTGGAGTGAGGAGCCACAGACAGAAGCTGCAGTCACACAAAGACCTGGGATAAGGCTCCCTTTCCTTCCTGGCTCACCGCTTCACCCTGAAGGTGGGACGAGTCCCGTGGAGCTGTGTGCCTACGACAGCAGCTAAAACCCAGAGACTCTTTCCAGCAACAGGAGGGACATTAGAAAATCTGAGAAGTGTCACCAGTAATAGAACAGGAGGAGCACTCTGGTCCCTGGGGCAATGACAGAGTTCCAGACCTATACGACCTCCAAACACAGGCAGAGGAGCCAGGAAAGGCACTGTCAGCAGAGCTGCATGGGAAGGCTGAGGGCCGTCGCCCACCTCGGGCAGCGTGCCAAGGCTCTGCTGAGAGCCAGCTCCCAGGGACGGACGGACGGGCAGCAGGAAGCAGGAGCACCTCCACCCCACACACTTGACAACCTTGAGAAGATGCCGCCGGGAGGCATGGGAGCCAGAACTCGCTGGAAAAAAAGAAAGGAGAGACTGACTCTAAATCTGCTAAAAATTCAAATTTGTCTTTTTGACCAAGAAAGCCCAAGGCCAGATAGTTTCACTGATGAATTTCACCAAATGCTGAAGGAAGAAATAATATGCCACTTGCACAGTGTCTCCCCAAAGCACAACACTTCGCACCCTGTGTAAGGAGGCTGGCGTCCCCATCCCAACCAAAAGCAGCCACCCAGGGGAACTCCCCAACCAGCCCTTGTGAGCATAGGTTCCACCAGTCCAAACAGGCACTCAGCCCAGAGCGTCTGCAAAGGTGTGCACACCTCACCAGGTGGGGCTCACCTAGGAATGTGAGGTCAGCTCAATACCTGAACATCGGTAAGTGTACCTCGCCATTTCAGGGGACAAGAGGACACATGATCATCTCCGTACATGCAGAGAAAACCATCTGGCAAAATCCAGCATCCATTTGTTATTTTGTTCTATTTTATTTACTTAGGTACTGGGGATGGAACCAGGGTGCTCCACCACTGAGCTATACCCTCACCCCTTTTTACTTTTAGATAGGGTCTCCCTAAGTTGTCCAGACTGACTGTAAGCGGGCACAACCTCAGCCTCCTGGTCACTGGGATTGCAGGCATGACCCACCAAGTATTAAGCAAACTAGGGTGAGAAAAGGGAATTTTCTTAAGCTAACTAAAGGTATCTATGGAGAAAAATGTACGTCTAGTCTCATATTTAATGCAGAACAAGTCAAGGAGGTCCATATGTGATATTTGTATTCAACATTATACTGAAAGTCCTAACAAATGCAATAATGCAAGAAAAAGAATAGAAAGAGCACTATTTTCACAGATGGAAATAAAACTATTTTTAGAGATTGTTTATATTCACAGGTAGTGAGCTTGTCTTTATAGAAAATCCCATGTAAACTAATTTTGAAAAGAACTAACAACTGAGTTTTGCAGAGCTGTAGACACCATCAAATAGACACACAGGTGTCAGTAAACATAAAATGACCTGAAGATCATTAGTCACCAGAAAAATGCAAATAAAAGTCACAATGAAAAAGTATCATGTCTATCGGATGGCCAAAGTCTAAAAAGAAATTGTAGCACCATCAAATACATACACGGTGCAGAGCAGCGAGGACTCTCGCCTGGCGCCAGGGGCATGGAGAAGGCTCTGCTCCTGGAAAATAGCTAAGCAGTGTTTTAAGAAGTAAAGGAATGCTTACCATGTAACCCAGAAAACGTATTCTTAGATATTTACCCCAAAGAAGTGAAAACCTATTTCATACACACACACAAACAAAACCCCTGAAGTTAAATATCTGTTGCAGCTTTTCCACAATTCTCAAACCTGGAAACCTGAACCATCCCTCCACAGGGGAGCAGATACTAAACTGGCAGAGTGGAAAACCAAGTCCCACTCACCAGCTAAAGCCCTCGGCACACACAGTGGGCACGTGTCCCAAACCCCAGAGGCTGCGTCTTACGAGGCCACTTGCCTGGCTTTCTGAAAAGTGCATGTGAGGGCAGGCAGACCCAAGGCTGCAGGGCCAGGGCTCTGAGTGCAAAGGCCTCCGCAGGAAGCCACCATGAAACGTGTGTGAATCAAATTGACATGGAAGCCACTGGGTGGGAAAGTCTGGTATCGGGGAAGTCCCAGCGGTAATCCTGCTGGTCTGAGACTGCCCACTGCATGTGACTTCCTGCTCAGCTCTGAACTCAGGTTCAGCACAGCACCCGAGATGGAGGTGGGGTGACCCGCTAGAGCCTCACGGCCACACAGCCTCTCAGAGGTGGGTGTGCCTTGCAAGATGCCAGTCTACCTGTTGGCGGCAAGTCCCTGCCACCTCCAGAAGCAAGACTCCCCCGGCTGGAGCCTCGTCCCTACCTCTAGGTCGTCTCCCTTAAGCAAAGAACTGGAGCCGCTGTCTGGCTGTTGGTTCCGGGTCCTACGGGGACTGGAGGGCCTATCAGGAGCTCCATTGTTAACTCTAATTTCTGGCTCTCTTATTTCTTTAGTAATTATTTCAGACTTTTGTTTCCCCAGGTGGCTCATCACCTTCCAGGCAGGATCTGCCCTGGCAGGGTGCTGGCCGCCCTGTGATGGGCCTCCGGGATGCTGCCAGTGCTAACCCCGCCATTCTGTCCTTGGGTCCTGGTGGAAGTCTCGTGGCCATGCTTTGGTCAAAACTATAGAATGGAACAGCAAATATGGTATTTGTATAAATTTAAAAATAGATTTTAAAGAAATAATCCAATCATGAAACTGGATCCTCAGAAATACTTGGTAAGCACTGGTGGAAGCATCAGCATGCGCCATTCCCCGCAGCACTGAGCCTCGCTCTCCTGTCACGCCGGCATCCCTGTGTACGGGTCCTGTGACAGCATGTTACACTTGGTGTTTGTCAAATGCAGGAACCACGAGGAGCATTTTAAAGCATGCTGCTATGTGTTAGATAAACAAATCATAATTCAGAAGAAAAACTCCCGAGCCCCTGGTGAGTGGGCAGTCCTGCCCCATCTACACCTGGGGAGGCAGCAGGATCAAGGGGAAAGAAGAGGCCAGCAAAGTCATGCTGACAGAAGGGAACTGGCCAGTGTCAGCCTAATGCAGGTGGCAGGAAGCAGTGTGAGAAGCCACCACGCAGGCTGGACCGTTTGTGTGCCACAGACTTATCCACCAGCTCTGAAAGGCCTCATGTGATAATTGACATAGAAAACCCATCTGATCAATAAAAGGTCCCATTTCATAAAATACCTATTAGAAAACTGGGCCAAATGAAATGCATTATGAAAAGGCTTTCTTCAAATCAAAACTAGTTGGGTAAATCTGCAATGCTTAAAAGGACATGTGCAAAACCAAATTTGTTGGGGGCAAGTGTCAAGGAAAGGTGCATCCAGCCTGGGCTTAGTCTACCTGTGGATTTTTTTTTTTTTTTTCATTTTAACCTAATTAAAAAAAAATACTATTGCCAGGCATGGTGGAGCCACCTATAATCCCAGGGGCTCAGGAGGCAGAGGCAGGAGTTCAAAGCCAGCCTCAGCAACTTAGCAAGACCCTGTCTCTAAATGAAAAATAAAAAAGATTGGAAGTGTGGCTCAGTGGTTAAATGGCCCTGGGTTCAATTCCTAGTACCAAAAAAAAATAATAATTAATCAAAAATAAAAATAAAATAGCAACAAAAACTCCTTACCAGTGCTCAGCTTTGAAACATTCAGAGATTTAAGTAAAGATGTAAAAAGCAAGCTGAACTTGATAAAAGGCCAGGTGATAAAAGGCCCAGCTGGCAGTGAAGACTCATGTGGGTGTGTGTAGCGATGGGCATCAGGCAGCCAGCCGAGGTGCTTGACAGGAAGCCCTTTCTGTGGGAGCCTCTAATTCTACTTGTTTTTTGGGGGAGGGGTAGTGAGGATTGAACTCAGGGGCACTCGACCACTGAGCCTCATCCCAGCCCTATTTTGTGTTTTATGTAGAGACAGGGTCTCACTGAGTTGCTTAGCGCCTCGCCATTGCTGGGGCTGGCTTTGAACTCGCCGTCCTCCTGCCTCAGCCTCCCTAAGTGCTGGGATTACAGACGTGGCCACCGCGCCTGGCTCTAATTCTACTGTCTTAATACTTAATACATCCAAAGGTCCAAAACAATGGAAAGAATATGTAAAAGTATGTTAAGGAGGGATAGAAACTGTAAGCAAGTGCTGTCCATTGGAAGTGGTCCATTCTAAGCTGGTTGACAGCAAAGATTCCATGGTATCTGCAAGACCACGGAGAGCACTGGGCAACCTGCAGGTGGACCTGGGACACAGACAGTGAAGCACGGTGGACTAAGTGGACGCAGCTGGCCATGAATTTGCGGGGAGACCAGTGCACTGCTGTGTCCAGAATGCAAACAGGTTGGGGGTCAAAGAGGGAGAGGGAGAGAGCAAGCAGGGAGCCTTGAAGAATGGCCCTGAGTGGACAGAACCCCACTCAGGCTGGCTGCCGCCTGTCCTGGGTCGCAGTCAGCGCTGACGATGTGAGAGTGCAGCCAATCACTGCTTGGTGACGAGGCCGTGCCATGGGACACGCATGCTCAGGTGGGCTCTTTGTTCTGTGAGTATCACCCATGTGCACACAAACCCAGGTGGTGTGACTGCTGCACAGCCAGGCAGTACCATGTGACCACCACCGTAAGTGGAGTGCCTCATTGACCGAGGGTCACAGTGCAGCACATGACTGTATGGTCAAAAATTAATCAAAGATAATTGAATCATTAAAATCATAAAACATGAAATTGTTCTAGGAAAATTGAATCAGTTACAATTAACAAAAGAAAGAGAAAATATAAAGTAATAACAAAAAATTGAGAAGGTTATGAAAAGTTTACCCGAAGCATTAGGAGCTTGGACTCACCATTATTCAACCAAACTCTGAAAACAGCAGTCGAGGGGTTACAGAAAATATTAGTCGAGGGTTGCACTGCTTTGAGAATCTGTCCACAAATCTTCTGGCTTTTATCATTCCAAGAAAAGGAAAGAACATATTCATCATCCAAATTACTGTGTGTCAGAAACAGAAAGAGCACATTCCGTGAGCTAAATAATGGCCACCACCAAAACCCGGGCTTGAAAAGTCCAGTGCCGCCACAGACCATATCTCATTACAGGTAGCCATGCTAGGTCCACAAGCTCAGGTCCACAAGCTCAGGTCCAGCGGTTCTAGGATCACAGGTCCATCTTCTCCAGGCAGTTGGTTTCAGCATTATAGTCCTTGTTATTTGAAGATTAAATGTTACAATTTCAAATAATTGCCATTATTGAACATTTCTCAAGAAGCTTTTCAAAATGAATACCATGTACCTAATGTTCTAGAGAGTGTGAACTTGAATATAAAATTATATTCAATACTGAAGTTAAAGTTGACATTGCAACCCTTCAGCCCAAAGGCAGGACTGACCAGGTGCTGGCTCTGGGCAGATCGAGTCATCAGTGCTCAGCACCAGGGTTCTGCTCCCACCTAGCTGAATCCGTTTCTGAACACTTGTCTCCCCTACAACTAACGTCCTACCCTCACAGGGACATGCAAGGGACAACCTACATTCAGATTCAAAATCTGATTTCTGGTCTCCTGAAAGCACACGGTGCTCCCTGGGGAGTATGTATTGCCCAAAAGAGGACGCAGCTCCTTCCCTGGCTTAAACAACTCAGAAAACCAGTGTGTCTGTTTACTTGTTCATTTCCTTAAGCAGGTTTTCTGAGAAATTATTGAGCATATTTAACCATTTAAAATGTATAAGTCAGTGGCTTGAACATATTCACGGACGTACGCAATGTCAGCACAGTCAACTGTAGACCAGCTTCCTCACCTCAAGAAGCCTGGTGCTCTCCAAGCTCTGTAGAAGCTGCCCCTAGAAAAGAGTAGCCCCTCCCGGGAACCCCACACTATGAGCCGCATGTTTAACAGGAGAAAGATCAGCCCTGGGTGGGTCAGCAGCCTCCCAGAGCAGCTGAGCTGCATGTCTGGCCCTGGTCCCTGCAGAGACCTGCTTGCTGTAGGGCAGGGATGGCTGTTTGGCAGGACTGTGGGAAGCTGACGTTCCACTGATCCAGGGAGGATATGCAGCTGTGGTTTCTTCAGGGAATGTCCTGCTCTTGAATTTCCTTCTTCTACTGGGTCCTTCCTGGCACAGGGACCCCTCCTGAGCTCCTCTCCCTTAGAAGTCCCTGAGAGCACCGTGCAACGTGGGACGGGAGGGCTGAGGAGAGCAGTCCTGGTCCTATAGTTCCAGACCTCAGGGAGAAGTATCATGCCTTTCCCAGGGTGAACTTCCCATCTGTCTAAGGGGTTTGCATCTAGGAAATACCTTCCACTGCATCAAAGGAATGTCGTCTGACCTGCTGCTTACACCAGGGATGCATGCTGACCCCCGCAGAGCTCACTTCCACCTTGAAGGGCCCTGAAGTGTCCACACACAATGTCTCGGGCACTGAAAGAGTGTTTAACGTCACCATGTGCAGAGAACTGAACCACACTTATGGCTGAAAAGGTCACCAGGAATATAACCCTTGCCCCAGGTCTCGTCTTAGATGTGGGGTCTCACTAGAGCACAGGAGGCACCACAGGAGGGGTGATGACCAAAGCCCAGAATGTGTGGGTGCTGTGTCCAGGCTTCCTTCCAAGGGCTCTGCCATAGACCTCCGATGAGCCTCAGCCTCGCTCTGCTGGGCAGGTGCTTGCGTCCTGGAGCACAGTTCCCAGTCTGCCCCGGGGCAGCTCCACCGTGGGCTGGCAGGAAAGTGGCTAGAAGACCCGAGGACAGAACCGGCCTGCGGTGCTGCTGCTGAACCAGTGAAGTCAGACTCCCGCAACTCACTCAGGGACTTCAGAACCCACTCAGTTGAAGATCATACACTACCAGTAATTATCTAGAGATTGTAAGCTAAAAAGTGCTCACTTACATGCAGATAATTGTTGTAATTAGAAAGGTGATGCAGCTTGGAAAACCTGCACATAAAAGTGCTACAAATAGTCTTGGTATTGAGTGACAGCGGCAGTGACATAGGGCAAACATAACTGTGGTTTTGGAAGGCCCTTTGGAGAGGGGTATTATTAGCACATGGAGATCATTAATTAACCCATCTGCTTTACTCCAGCAGACTTTGTACCTGTGCACACGTACTGCATTAAGGTAACATCTTCTTTCAGGGAAGGAAATGGAGGATACTAGTGTGTAATTTTACCCACTCATGCCACATTTATTAGTCTATGTGTGCCTTCCTTTTCCATTTTTAAGAACCACTCTGTCATCTACTAACTGAACATTCACAAGGTGAGTTAACTTTCTCATTAAAGAAACAAGAGCAAATCATCATGCCTGTGACATTCGTCTAATAAATATATTTTGCTGACCTTTCATATGTGAAGGTCCATGCCATTTCTTTAAATATTTTACTCTTTGGGGAATCTCAGAAAAGGAAAGATAACAGGAAGAGAATTTTAAGCTCCAAAACTTAAATTACTGAGAAACTGGAGTCCGCTGGCCCAGGATACAGAGCTTGCAGGATTCTGGACAACTGCCTGCACCCACAGATTCAGAATATTCACCTACAGCTACTTGCGCACTACTGGTCTTGGGGCAGATGATTTTTCAAGTAGACATGATGCAGTGGTTGTTGCTTCGGTTTAGGATGCAGAAAGCCAGGACGCAGCTGTGGACCTGAACCCGCAGGAGACCAGGGCATGGGGGGCATAGTGCTCCTGCTGCCCTAACCTCCAGCAGGCCCTGGACACCTGGTCATGGCTTGGTTCTGGATTGTGCCCCAAGGCTCATGTGTTGAAGGCCCCCAGTGCAGCAATGTTCAGAGATGGGGCTTTGGGGAAGGACTGGATCACTAGGGCCCTAGTTTTCCAGTGGATTAATCCACTGGTAATTGAATGGACTCCCAGGAGGTGGCAGAAGGTCATGGGGAACGCCGTGGGCCATGCTAGAGGAAGTGTCACTGGGAGATTGCTTGTCCTCATTTTTTTCTCTCTCCTCAGTACCCTAGGAGGAAAGTCTGTTGACTTCATGAGCAGGACTAAAGAAACAGATGCCATGTGTATTACTCCAGAACTCTAAGACAATACATGTGTATTACTTGTGTGGTGGTTTGTAACTATGTTTGTAACTATGTAGCCATGTTACCATGAAAATGAAGATTATGATTAATATGCAGAAGTGAAACATGTAAACCACATGGAGGATATGCACAAGGAGCTGTCCTAACGTTAGCAGGGTGAGTGACGTGGCACATGTCACTCAGGGCTGGGAGCACGGGAAGCCATCTCTCCTCTTCACACAGAGGTGTCCACCTTGAAGCACCTACAGAAACAGGAGGTGCCACAAGAGCCAGTGCTGGAGAAGACATGGGGCCACACAGGGCTGAGTCGATCCACAAGAAGGAAGATCAGACAGGACAAGGAGTTGCCTCCAAGGCAGGGATACGCTCCATCATGACAACAGTCAGTGCATGTCACTCAGAGGCAGGACAGTCGGTTAATAAACGAAACTGAGTACGAGAAATCACTTAAAGCATGTAGACATGAACAAGATGAAGGTAAAAGGTAATAAAGTGAAAGCTAGAGCTGCTGATAAATATCCTAGAAAATATTAGAGCTCAAGAATATTCTTAGGGACAAAGTGAGATATTTCATATAATAAAGGCATTCGATTCAACAGGAAGACACAAAATCCCAAATGTGCATTCACCCAGAAACAAAGCTTTCAAAAATAATAGACCTGAAACAAAACAGATCTACATTTATCATTATAAATATCTATAGTTCCCCCTGAAAACTTTACAGAAGCATTACAGCCAGGACAGGACATGGGGAACGAGGTCCACTAATTGATTTAAGGCAGTGTAGCACAGCCCACCAACAGCAGCAGAAAGTATTTTTTGAGGGGTACACATGGAAATTTGTCACCAAGGGCTGTACCGTCAACCACAAAGCAACATTAATCAGTGTAAAAGAATTGAAATAGCCAAAGAAACAACTCAGAATCCAGCAAAAATAGACTAGAAAGGAGTAACAGAAAGGCACCTGTATGTCCCACATTTGGGAATCAATCCACTTCTAAGTAGTCCAGTGGAGACAGCAGAAGTGAATTCGGAAGTATTCTGGATGGAATCTCAAACACATCAAGACTTGTACATTGGATTCCATCAACATTAAATCAGAAACCTTCCCTCTTCTCCATGCACCTTTAATAAAATGAACTCACACGCTGGAGAAAGCCACTACACCTCAGCGTTGGGTCAGGGGCTTCTCCAGAGTGCAGGTGAGCACACAGACAGTTCACACCCCCGCTGTCAGAGATGGCCCCGTGGAAAGGAGCACTCCACCCGGGAAGAGACTCAGGCTGCAAACGAACACATGAAAGGGTGCTCATCACCATGACTTACAGGGGAAATGCTAATTAAAATCACCACACACCTATCAGGTGGCATTTTTTAAAATCTTATTGGTGCATTATAGTTACAAATAGAGTCAGGCTCATTTTGAAATAATCGTACATGTGTGGAATTTAATTGAGTCCATTTCAGACCTCCATGTCTCCCTTTCCCCCCCTCCCCACTCCCCCATGCCCCTCCACTGCACTGATCTACCTTCCACCCATTTAGATATTTGTAATTGGTGCTTTATGGATACACACAAAGGGGGAATCCTCTGTGGCACAGTGACACATGCGCATGGCACAGTTCATCAAACCCTTTCTGCATTTTCTCCCCTTCCCGACCCTCCCTCCCCTCCTCCTCAGTCTCCTTCTTGGACTCACCTGATGTTCCCTGTCTTTGTGATGTCCACCCCTCCTCTCTTTTTCCCTCTTACTTTGCTCAGCTTCCACATATGTCAAGAGAAAACATCTGATTCTTGATTTCTGAGTCTGGCTTATTTCATTTAGCATGATATTCTCCAGTTCCATCCATTTACCACCAGATGCCATAATTTTATTTTTTTTATGGCTGAGTAAAACTCCATTGCATATATATGCCACATTTTCTTAATCCATTCATCTATTGACAGGAGCCTGGGCTGGTTCCATAGCTTGGCTGTTGTGAGTTGCACTGCTGTAAACATTGATGTGGCTACATCACTACCGTACACTGATTTTATTTCTTTTGGAGAAATGGGATAGCTGGGTCATATGGTGTTTCCATTCCTAGATTTTTTTGGAATCTCCACACTACTTTTCCAGAGTGGTTGTACTAATTTGCAGTCCCATCAACAATTCATGAGTATACCTTTTCTCCCACATCCTTACCAGCATTTATTATTATTTCTGTTCTTGATAATTGCCATTCTGACTGGAGTGAGATGAAATATTAGTGTAATTTTGATTTGCTTTACCCTGATTGCTAGGGATGTCGAACATTTTTTAAAATTTATTTATTGACAATTTGTGTTTCTTCTTTTGACAGTTATCTGTTCAGAACTTTTGTCTGTTTATTGATTAGGTTATTTGGGTTTGTGGTATTAAGCCTCTTGAGTTTTTTTTCTGTATTCTGGATATTAATCTGCTCTCAGAGAAGTAGCTGGCAAAGATTCTCTCCCATTCTGTAGACTCTCTCTTCACACTCTAAATCATTTCCTTTGCTGTGCAGAAGCTTTTTAATTTGACAGCATCCCATTTATTGATTCTTGTGTTTATTTCTTGAGCTTCAGGGGTCTTGTTAAGGAAGTCAATGCCTGCATCAATATGGTGAAGTGTTGACCACTACGTTTTTTCTAGTAGTTGCAAGGTCTCTGGTCTAATAATTCCTAGGTTTTTGATTCACTTTCATTGGATTTTTGTGCAAAGTGAGAGATAGTGATCTAGTTTCTTTCTTCTACACATGGATATCCAGTTTTCCCTGCACCATTTGTTAAAAAGTTGATCTTCTCCAACATAAATTTTTGGCATCTTTACCAAATATCAAATGGCTGTGAACATGTGATTTTGTTTCTGAGTCTTCTGTTCTATTCCATTGGTCTTCATGTCTACTTCAGTCAACACCATGCTGTTTTTGTTAGCACAATTCTGCAGTATAATTTGAGATAAGGTAATGGAATGCCTCCTGCATCCCTCTTCTTGTTTAAGATTGTTTTGGCCATTCTGGGTCTCTTACTCTTCCAAATAAATTTTAGGATTGTTTTTTATAGTTCTTTGAGGAATGCCATTGGTATTTTTATGGGGAGTGCATTGAATCTGTATAGTGCTTTTGGTCTATATTTTCCTTGATGTGTCTTTGTCTGGTTTTGGTATCCAGCTGATACTGGCTTCATAGGATGTATTTGAGAATGTTCCCTCCCTTTCAATTTTCTGTAATAACTTGAAAAAGACTGGTGTAAGTTCATCTTTAAAATTCTGAAAGAATTCAAATGAGAATCCCTCTAGTCCTGGGCTTTCCTTTTTTGAAGGCTTTTAATTGATAATTCAGTTTCAGTGTTTGATATTGTTCTGTTTAGGTTTTCTGTATTTTCCTGGTTCTATTTGAACAGGTCATATACGTCTAGAAATCTGTCAATGCCTTCTAGATTTTCCAGTTCATTGGAGGATGAATTTTCAAAATTGTTTCTAATGATCCTTTGGATTTCAGAAGTATCTGTGGTGATATCTACTTTTGCATCTCTAATTTTATAAATTTGAGTCTTCTCTCTCTTTCTTTTGGTTAGATTGGGTAAGGAATTATGCATCTTGTTCGCCTTTCCAGAGGACCAACTCTTTGTTGCATTGACCTTGTGTCTTGCTTTTATTCTTCATTTCATTAGCTCTGGCTCTGAGCTCTGATCCTAATTATTCCCTGTTTTCTACTGATTTGGCCATTAGCTTTTTCTTCCTTACCTCAGGCCTTGAGGTGGAGTATTTGGTTATTTATTTGGAATCTTTCTGTTTTTTTAACTTTGGAAATCAATGCTCTAAATTTTCCTCTCAAAACCGCTTTCATGCTGTCCCAGAGATTTTGATACGTTGGCTCTGTTCCCCTTTGTTTCAAAGACTTTCTAGAATGCCATTTCTTTAACTTAAAAAGTTAAAAACCAAGCTTGTTAACGAGAAGTGCTAGCAAAAGCAAAAGGCAACTGAACTTTTTCTTCGCTGCAGTTGGGAATGCAAAATGACTCAGACACCCAGGAGCACAGTTTGAAAATTTCTTAAACCCTTCAATTCAGCAATCCACCCCCAGGTATTCATTCAAGAGAAATAAGAACACACCCGACACAAAGACTCATGTGCAAACGATTTGGATGCCTGCTCACAGTGGTAAGACAGGGAGCTTCCTTGCAGCTGCCGTCTCCATTCTCCAGGACAGTGGAGCGAGGCTGTCCTCCCTGGGGAGCTGTCAGTGCTGGTACTGAGGAATGCGTGGGGTGCTGTCTTTAGAGAGCAACAGACTGAGGCAGGATTCTCAGGTGCTGTTGGGAGGGCACTTGACATGAACTAAGGTGAAACCTGTGACAAGTGATTAAGGGGAACCATCCAAGGTCACCTGGCCAAATCTTTCACAAATGTCCATGGAAGCACCCTTAGCCGCGAGCAGCCACTCAGGAACAAGGTTTCCACATACTGGAACTTTGGTCCCAACAGCTGCTGCCTGCCCCTGGAAGTTCTCCACAGGGAAGCACACCCCATGGGCCAGCAAGGAACTCTTGCTCAGTGGATTGAGGGGGTCTAACATCGGCACTGCCACGGCAGGCTGCGTCCTGGCTGCTCACGCCTCTGAGCCTCGGCTTCTCCCTTCTGAATGTTAACGGTTGTGCTTCCCTTGAGCAATGTGAAAGTTAGATTATTAGCTACCTAGAATATGTTTAACAATGCTACCAATTATTTTCAAAATTATTACCCTAACCTGAAAGCTCGGCAGTTTGTGATCTCTGATACAGAGGAAAATATTTTATTGACACTTTTTCTTAGAATAATCACTTAGAACAAAATCAGTCTTAACAGATAATTCACACAATGAAGCCCTAATGCATGCAGAGGCCATGGAGCCGAGCTGGGAAGATGAGTCTACAGTGTTTTTGAAAATATTGAAGCCTGTTTCCTAAATATTTGTTATCTTTCCTGCCCGGTTTTGGAAAAGCAGACAGACAATAAAAGCCAATTAAAATGCAGACCGTGAAGTGACTGCCTCTGGTGGGGACGAAGAGGGCACCAGGTGGCAGGTTCTGGGCAGGGGCGCCACTCCCCACGCGCTTGCACTTCCCACACAGCCTGGTCCTCTGAATGCCCCGTGAGCCCACCCAGCTGGCCCTTATGAGGATAAGCCTGGAGGCAGGTTTCCTGGGCATTAGCTTCATGAAAATGACAGAATACCCAAATGCCACTCTGAAAAATCACGTGTGCAATTCTCCAGAGAATGAAATTCTTAAAAAATCTACACAAGACTGAATAACAAGAACGAGTGCCTGTGACAAAGCAAGGAAGTGCATTTAATTTTAAAACAGCCAGAGGACTTCAACTCCAGTGTGTGAAAAGCCTCACGCACTTAATGCGGTCATAGTAAGTGGCAGTTCTCTGTGGGTCGCCACCACAGTCTGCACGGCCAGAGAGGACTGAAAGGAAACAGGAGATGCCCTGTCCCCCACTCTGCCCTGTCCTCTGCCTCTGTTTCAATGTGCCGTGGACTCAGCCTAACTGCAGGTGGATGGGACTGGGAGGACTCCTGGGGCGAGTGAGGAGGCTGTGAGCAGAGGCCTGCGGGTTGTGCAAGTCAGGAAATCTTGAGATGCCAGGAAGGGACCCAGCCTGTCCTGCTGATGACCGAGGGAGCACTGAGGCCACCGCTTCTCTTCCAAACCCACTTCCTTTGCGCCGGTCGCCAGCACTGTGCCCATGCTCTGCGCCACATCCCACCGTGCTCTGTGCTGGTCATGGGACAAATGCCACTTGGGCTGTCCGTGAACACGGAGACCAGGCCACATGCTGCAGGCTCCCAGGCTGGAACCTTCTTATACATAGAAGAAACGCACGTTCTCTACTCGTGATGCTCAAAACGGCGGCCTGCCACAGTGTGGCCACGGCGACGCACTGAGTCCGCACACCAGGCCCCCAGAGCACGCCGGACTGGGGCCAGGAGTCACGTAGCTGTGATTCCTCAGGCAGTGCTCTGTTCTTGTGATGCAGACGGAGCTGTCGTTAGACTCCTTGTGTGGACAAAGGCAAAGAAGAACGCAGCCCAACGCGTTACAACTCCAGTTCAGCCTGTTCATAATGAAATCACATTTTCTGGTTTTTCTCTAATTTAGTCTCCAAACACACGCAAGAAAACAATATCTAGAAACCAAGTGGATACTTTTGTTTTTTAAAAATGTAAAACAAAAAAAAATGACCTCTCTAGACTTCTTGGGCATATTTTTAAATCCTCAAAAGAAAACGATGGGAGTCCTCTATGGAGCTCCAGTGAGTGGGCTTTGCCCTGGCTAGGTCCACGGGCTCAGTAAGAACACGCAGTGGCGAACAGGGGTCCGGCCACAGGAGGGGCAAGTTCTATCCACAAGTCGGACCCAGAGCAAAACCACAGCTCTGTCAGCCAATTCATAGGAGAAAAAGTGAGCGGGAGGCTCCACCACCCCTAAGGAAGGTGAGCCCTAAAGCCTTGCTCTGTGGATGGACTTTCAGAGCCCGAGGACGGGGTGGACACAGGGAGGGGGCTTCCTCTCGGGCTCCTGCTAACACAGGCAGGGAGTGAATTGGAATGACGGGAGCAAATCATAGAGGATCCACCTGCGAGTCGGCCTTTCGTTACTATAACAACACGTGGGTAAATCAGCTTAGAAAAAGGAAAGGTGATTTGGGCTCACAGCTCTGAAGACCTCAGTGTGTGGTCCTGGCTCTCCTGCTCTGGGCCTGTGGGCGACATCACAGCACAGCAGAGCTCAGGGCGGGGTTGGCTGCTCTCCTCATGACTGGGCAACAGGTGGGCTGGGGCTCCACAACCCCACCAAGGCACACCCCAAAGGCCCCTCGCTAGGGCCACCTCTTAGAGGCCCACAGGCTCGCAAGAGCACCACCAATGGAGACCAAGCTGCCAACACCTGAGCCTTTGGGGACACTCCACATCCAGACTAGCTTGTCCACCTGCAGCTGCGCTTCTGTCTTTCCTTCCTCTTCCCTGCCTCCTTCCCCTCCTCCTTCCCCGCCTCCTTCCCCGCCCTCTCTCAGCTGACTTCAGAATAAATGCAGGAGGCCCCCACAGACTGGAGAGGCTTTAACAGTGAAGTCACACACAGGGGACCTCCCCGCAGAAGTCTGTGAGTCAACGGGGAGACTCCTGGAGCTCGGCTTAGATGTCCTTCTGGGTCTCAGAATTCTAACTTCAAGGGAACTTGAGTTCAGTTACATGTCACCGAGCTCATGTGTCAAAGACCGTATTGTGGGAGTCCCTGAAACAATGCAGACGCACTCTTCCCCTGCAAGCCCTTGGAAGAAACAGCAGCAGGACAGTTGGAGCCTTGTCCAGAGGTGTCCAAACCCTCCAGAGGCCAATGGAGTGTGAGCACCCCGTGTTCCCACACAGGGACTCCCAGTCCCCAGGGCAGGGGCGGGCACTGCTCAGTGGCAGGGACTGTGCTGCTGCAGGGCACATGGGCACACTTTCCAGTCATTGGGCTCTATGACTTCTACGACAGAGACTTCCTGATAACCCCACTTCCATCCTCCTCTCTCTATGTCAGACGCCAAGTGGGAACATCCCAAGCCAGCAAACTCCTTGTTTCCACTCACAGGAAAGGGCCGGGGACTGTGCACCTCGGGGTGTCAGAGTCTTCAACCCACTGGGTTTCTCCAACAAGCTGGCTGGGTCCTACACTGGGGAAGCGGCTCGTGAGATGAACTGAGCAAGTTAGAAACTAAAGAGGGACGTGAGCCCAGGGCCACGAACCTGGCTCTCGCCATTGGTCACTATGCTTCTCACCACAACTTCAGTCCTTATACATGCGAATTGCCTCTATGCCTCTGCCTAAATGCAACCCAGCTACTCATGGTGACAGTTCACACTTAGGAGAGAAATCTCCCCTAACATATCCTCCAGGATCTTTCTACAGCATTGGATAATCACAACAGAAACAACCAACAATCTAGGTCCATTGGTGCAGCTTTCCTAATGAAACATGGTGGAAGTTCAGTGCTCTGTGAGTGCTTCAGGGGGTGGACCACCCCTACTAACTGTGGGAGCCAGACCCAGGCCTAGGACCACCTTCGGGAACCCTGAGGGAGTCCAGGCCTAGGACAGGCCCAGGACTGCCTCCAGGAACCCTGCAGAAGCCCAGACCCAGGTCAAGCACAGGACCACCCCTGCCGACTGCAGGAGCCCAGGCCTAGGAGAGGCCCAGGATCTCACTGCTGATCTGCCTGTCCACACCAGAACCCAGACCCAGGCCCAGGACAGCCTCCAGGGATCCCTGTGGGAGCCCAGGCCCATTCCCATGGAAGTGTGTGAGAGCCCAAGCCCAGGACTGCTCCTGCACAGATTGGAGGTCCATGCTGTCACTCCTTGCCTGAATGTATCTTGGGACACTGCAGGCATCACCATAGCCCTCCCCATGTGGTAGCCTCCACCCTGGCACAACAGACAGGGCCTGGAAGCATCTGCCCACCACAGCTGAGCACACCACAGGGCTGCATCTCCCAATAGGCAGTCCAAAGCTATTGTAAGTCCCACTCTTTCAGCCTCATCTCTGAATGTGGTTGCATCCATCTTGGGCCACCCCCACTGCTATCTTGAGGTACCTCTGCCTATACCTCCATCATTTTTAGTTAAAGTAATCTCCATCTGGGGACACCCACAGGGGACTGGAAGCAAACACCAAGGTGAGGTACAGGTGATCTGCAGGGTCACTATAAGATTATAGGGTAGAAACTGCAATACCTCAGATCTGCACTGAGAGAAAGGGAGACACATAATCAACATGAAAAAAACAAGGGAAGAAAGTGCCCCAAACAAACCAAGATACTACAATAATGGAATCCATTGACAGCATATTTGATGAAATGTCAGAGAAAGAATTCAGAATGTACATAATTAAAATGGTCTGTGAATTAAAGAATAAGTTAAGTGAACAAATACAGGCATAAATTGATCACTACAGCAAAGAGATAAGAGAACAAATACAGGTAGCAAAAGATAACTTCAAGAAAGAGATAGAGATTGTGAAAAAAACCAATTAGAAATTCTTGAAGGAAACAATAAACCAAATAAAAAACTCAATATAAAGCATCACCAACAGATAGACTAAATCACTTAGAAGACATACCCTCAGATAATAAAGACAAAATATATAATCTTGAAAATAAAGTTGACCACACAGTGAAGATGGTAAGAAATCATGAATAGAACATCCAAGAACAATGAGATAGCTTCAAAAGACCAAATCTAAAGCCAGGTGTGGTGGCACACACCTGTAATCCCAGCACTTTGGAAGGCTGAGACAGGAGAATCATGAGTTCAAAGCCAGCCTCAGCAATGGTGAGGGGCTAAGCAACTCAGTGAGATCTTGTCTCTAAATAAAACACAAAATAGGGCTGGGGATGTGGCTCAGGGGTCAAGTACACCTGAGTTCCATTATCAGTACCCCCCAAAAAAAGACCAAATCTAAAATTTATCAGGATAGAGGAAGGCACAGAGTTTCAAACCAAAGGAATGCACAGTCTCTTCAATGAAATAATATTAGAAAATTTCCCAAACATGAAGAATGAATTGGAAAATCAAACACAGGAGGCTTAAAGAACACCAAATGTACAATATTACAACAGATCTACACAAGACACATTACAATGAAAATGCCTAGCATATAGAATAAGGATAGAATTTTAAAGGCTGCAGGAGAGAGGAATTGGATTACCTATAGGGGGAGACAAATTCAGATCTCAGCAGATTTTTCAACCCAGACCCTGAAAGCCAGGAGATCCTGGAACAACATATACCAAGCTCTGAAAGAAAATGGATGCCAACCAAGAATTTATATCCAGCAAAATTAAGCTTCAGATTTGATGATGAAATAAAAACTTTACATGATAAATAAAAATTAAAAGAATTCACAACAAGAAAGCCTGCATTAGAGAGCATTCTCAGAAAAATATTGAGTAGGAAATGATAATCAACAATGAAAATCTGCAAAGAGGAACTACACTAAAGCAAAAGCCAATCAAAGGAGGAGTCTAGTCAAGTTAAAAACCAAAAATAAACCAAAATGACCAGGATTACAAATCATATTTCGATATCCTGAATGAGAATGGCCAAAACTCATCAATTAAAAGACACAGACTGACAGATTGGATTTTTTAAAAGGACCCAACAATATAATGCCTTTAAGAGACTGATCTCACAGGAAAAGACATCCATAGACTGAAGATCAAAGGGTGGGAAAATACCTTACTCACATGGGCCACGTAAATAAGCAGGGGTTTTCACCCATATATCAGATAAAGTGGACTTCAAACCAAAGTTAGTGAAAAGGAATAAAGAAGGTCTTTTCATACTGTTTAAGGGAATCATATGTCAACAAGACATAACAATCCTAAATATTTATGTCCCAAACCATGAGTCATCCATATATATATCAAACAAAACCTTCTCAACTATAAGAATCAAATAGACCACAAAACAATAATGCTGGGTGACTTTAACACACTTCTCTCACCACTGGATAGATTTTTCAAACAAAAACTAAACAAAGGAGCTATAGAACTCAATAAAATAATCAATAATTTAGACATAACAAACATGTAGAATATTCCATCCTTCGATGAGCAAATACACTTTTTTCTAGACAGCACATAGATCCTTCTCCAAAATAGACCATATGTTATGCCACAAAGCAAGTCTTAGAAAATACAAAAAAAAAAAAAAAATAGACATACTACCCTGCATTCTATCTGATCATAATGGAATAAAATTAGAAATCAATGATAAAATAAAAAATAAGAAACTACTTCAACACCTGGAGACTAAATAATATGCTATTGAATGACATCAAGGAGGAGATAAAAAAAATTCTTAGAGATAATGAGAACTCCAATACAAAACATTTCAAAATCTCTGGACACTGTGCTAAGGCGGTGCTAAGAGGAAAGATCATTGCATTAAGCTCATTCATTAAAGGAATAAAACGTCAACAAATAAACAATGTGACACTACATCTCAAAGCCCTAGAAAAAGAGAAACAAACTAACACCAAAAGAAGTAGAAGATAGGAAATAATTAAAATCAGGGCTGGAATCAATGAAATTGAAACAAAAGAAATAATTCACAAAACTGACAAAACAAAAAGCTGATTCTTTGAAATAAATAAATAAAATTAATAAATCCTTAGCCACTCTAACAAAAAGGAGAGAGAAAACTCAAATTACTAAAATTTGTGATGCAAAAGGAAATATCATGACAGACACTAGTGAAATACAGAGAACAATTAGAAACTGTTTTTAAAATTTGTATTCCAGTAAAATAGAAAACCCCCAAGACACTGACAAATTTCTAGAGGCATATGACCTACCCAAACTGAACCAGGAGGACATACACAACTTAAACAGATCAATTTCAAGCAAGGAAATAGAAGATACCATCAAAAGCCTACCAACCAAGAAAAGCCCAGGACCAGATTCTCAGCCGAGTTCTATAAGACTTACAAAAAAGAATTAATACCAATACTCCTCAAATTATTCCATGAAATAGAAAAGGAGGGAACCCTTCCAAATTCATTCCATGAGGCTAGTGTCATCCTGATACCAAAACCAAAGACACATCAAAGAAAGAAAATTTCAAACCAATATCTCTGATGAACATAGATGCAAAAATTTTCAATAAAATTTTGGCAAATCACATACAAAAAATATTTTAAAAAATAGTGCACCACAATCAAGTGAGGTTCATTCCAGGAATGTAAGGTTGGTTCAACATACAGAAATCAATTAATAAAATCCATTACATCAATAGACTTAAAGAATCATACGATTGTATAAATTGGTGCAGAAAAAGCATTTGACAAAATACACCAACATGTCATGTTTAAAACATTAGAAAACTAGGGATAGTAGGAACATACCTCAACATTGTAAAAGCTATCTATGAAAAACCCAAGGCCATCATCATCTGAAATGGAGAAAAATTGGAAGCATTCCCTCTAAAAATGGGAACAAAACAGGGATTTCCTCTTTCACCACTGCTATTCAACATAGTCCTTGATACACTAGCCAGAGCAATTAGATGAAAGAAATTAAAGAAATATGAATAGGAAAAAAAAGAACTCAAACTATCATTATTTGCCAAAGACATGATTCTATACTGAGAGGATCCAAAAAATTCCACCAGAAAATTTCTAGAATTAATAAAGAAATTCAGCAAAGTAGCTGGATATAAACTCAATACCCATAAATCAAATGCATTTTTATACATCAGTGATGAATCCTCTGAAAGAGAAATTAGGAAAACTGCCTCATTCACAATAGCCTCAAAAAAAAAATACTTTTGGATCACTAACAAGAATGATTAAAAATATATACAATGAAAACTACAGGACACTAAAGAAAGAAACTGAAAAAGACCTTAGAAGATGGAGAGATCTCCCATGCTCTTAGAGAGGGAGAATCAATATTGTCAAAATGGCCATACTACCCAAAGTGCTATACAGATTCAATGCAATTCCAATTAAAATCCCAACATCATTCCTTTATAGAAATAGAAAAAGTAATTATGAACTTCATATGAAAAAATAAGAGACCCAGAATAGCCAAAGCAATCCTCAGCAAGAAGAGTGAAGCAAGAGGCCTCACGATACCAGACCTTAAACTACAAAGCTATAGTAACAAAAATGGCATGGTATTGACACCAAAATAGACATGTAGACCAATGGAACAGAATAGAAGACAGAGAGAGGCAAATTCACATAAATACAGTTATCTTCTACTAGACCAAGGAGTCAAAAACATACATTGAAGAAAAGATAGGCTCTTCAACAAATGGTGCTGGGAAAACTGGAAAACCATGTGCAGCAAAATGAAACTGAACTCCAAATGCTGATTCAGTGCATGGGGTGGGGGCCAAGGGCTCCCCGGGGGACACTGAGCTGCTGTTCCTGGGACCACATTCTGAGAACCACTGACCCTGAGCACCAGGAGTCAAACACGCCCCACACCAGCACTGCTTTTCTCTTTCTAGGAGGTAGATCCTCTTGGACGGTAAAAGGGAAGAGATACCTAAATCCAAAGCTGTCCCATTTGCAGGGCAAGACAACCAGTGCTGCATAAAATGAAAACACACTTCACTTCATGACACATGAACTTGGGCCTTTGCTAAACACAATAAATATTGTGTAAGCAGGTTTAAAAATGTCCTTTTGTTTATGTATGAATTGTAGGGAGGAAGACAAAATCTCCAATCTGAAGAGGAGGTTGACTCCAGTCAATCTTTCTAGATCCTCAGGGGACAAATCACATTTGGCTTTGAAATGTCCAGATCAGTTGCATGTATATCATGCATGTGTGTTCTCTACGTAGCTTTGTAATATATAGTTGCAAATACTGTTTAATAATTTGGGAAAATTTATTGTGTTTTTAAAAATCATGTGTTTTTATTACCAAGCTTACGTCTTGGTAATAAAACCCTCTGTGATAATGTAAACCTGACAATGTTTCTCAAGGAGTGATTCTTTTTCCAAAATCATACCATCTAAAAAAATCAGACCTTTCATTTTATTTTGCCAGTCACGACCAACAAACACATACAGACATTTTATTGCAGAATGAGCAGCAGACTGAGCACCGTGAAGGCTCGCGGAAGTGTGCACGGTGATGGCCTGAATAGACGGCCACAGACTGGTGAGAACGCGCCGTCCGGTGGAGGGACGTTCTTGATGCTGTTTCACTGTAGCAAGGGCAGCTGCGGCTCCATGCTGAAATGCTTCTATTTCCCTTTGCAAATGAGCGGTGCATCCTGCTTCCTGGAGAGCGCCGTCCTGCCTCACCTCCAGAGCACACCATCACCGCATCAAAAGTGAGGCCTGGTGTAATAAGAGTGGAAACTCATCTCAGGAAAGACTCTTCCCGCAAGTCTTTTCATCTGGGGTTCGATCTTAGTAAGAATGAAAGACACAGGTGTTCAGAGTCACAGGAAGAGTGACACACCCGCAAGTAGGCCAGGCAGTTCTTTGGCAATAACCGAATGACCCATGGATAGATTTTCTTCTGTATCAATTTAAAATCCCACCTGGGGGAACCAAGTCCTGCTGCTACTCTGATTCCTGACTGTGAATGTGAATCTAGGAGACTAAATACCCTCATCCTGAATGTCCATTCTTATCAAAAACGTGAAGTCATCCTGGTTCTTTGTGCCCACAGTAGGACACGTCTCTCAGGATGGCATTCCTAGGTTGCCCACCCTTGGTCTCAAAATTTGCAACATGTGAGAGTGACTGACTTTCCAGAGACCTGGTGACTGCACAAGACATGCAGATGCTTGTCACACGCCAGGGACCTTGTGGGCCTGTTGTACCCCATCCAGGGGCAGCTGTGAGGACCACCCCTACTCGGGACAGGAGCACGTCCCTGGGAGGGGATCCTCTCCAGGTGCTGGCGCTGGAGCGCAGGCAGAAGCCCAGTGCTCCAGTGTCCCCGGGCTGCGTGGATTCACTCTCCTTATTTAATTCCTCCAAGAGAGGAAGTGGGAGGGAATGCCACGTGGAATCCAGAGTGTCCCCACCATGTGATGCACCTCTCCTCCTCACAATCTGCCAGCCTTATAAGGTAACCTGCAATGATGCTTACCCCACTTTAGGAAGATACGTTGTCTCAGCAGCAAGCACGAGTCTCCAAACCCCACAGTGAAGGAGCCAGAGGGAAGGGACGCCTTTTCAGCAGCTGCTGATGAACCTAGAACCCAGCAGAGATGCAAGTGTGGCTGCCAGGGGAAGGCACCCGCCCTGCAGCCACTGGTTCCTGTCGGGACGTACGCTGTGAGACAGGTAGGACATGTCACTCGTGGGGCATGTGCATTGCCAGCAACACCAACAGCCCCACTCATACACAGGCCATGAAAAGGACAAGGAGACAGAGTGACATGACTTGAAAAAGTCAACCCAGAAAACAAAATAAGAGCTGAGCAAGTTCTTCTCCAATCTTCATTGAAATGGGAGGGAGCCTGAGCTCCACGGGTGGTGTACTCAGAGAGCCACCAAGCTCAAGAAAGAAACACAGCACAAAGAATAAATAAGCTCTAGATGATTGAGCTCTTAAAAAAAAGAAAGAAAGAAAGAAACATAGCAAAGCATTAAACCTGGGAAGGCCATATCACAAGTATTGATTTAAATAAAATAAATGAAAAGAAAGGAGTATGTGTTTGGGGGTGTGTCATGAAAATCTAAGGGAAATCAATAGAGGAAAGGCACTGGGGGAGGGAGGAGGTGATGGAAAGGGGAAGTACTGGGGAGTGATATTGGGCAAATTATATTGCTATTTTATGTGCATGTGCAAATATCTAACAACAAATCCCACCATTCTGTATGACTATGGTGCACCAACAGAAAGTATGGAAAATAGAAAAGAGAACGTATTCAAAGGATTAGAGAAAAAAAGCTGTGTGCTAGATGCCATGGCACACATCTGTGATACCAGCTACTCAGGAGGCTGAAGCAGGATGATTGCAAGTTCAAGGCCAGCCTGTAAAACTTGACAAGAACCTATCTGAAAATAGAATGGGGTGTGGCTTGGTGGTAGAGTGTTCCTGTATTCAATCCAGTATCATCACAAAAAAAAGAAAAAAAGAAAAAAAAATGTCGTGATTAGGAAAGAGCCAACTGAAATTCAACATGTGTAATTTGCATTTTCTCTTTTTAAAATTTATTTATTAATTTTTAATTATCCAATAGAATCTGTGTATATTGTTTAAGAAAGAATGAGTAGAAACAATACAATATAGATCTGATAAACTATAAACTATTCAATATATAAAATTACTCTATACAAAAATCTTATAAATTATTCTATATAAAGAAATTAAAAACAGTCTACAGAAGATGTAGGAATAAGATTAAAAACATGAAACAGAGTTAATCACATTGGTTTTCTGTATTCAACAAAAGCATTTCCCAAATCAAATGGAAAGAAAATCAGAGAAGGATAAAAGAGTATATAAATGAAAAGAATGAATAAAATTAAACAAGTTTTTAAATATTGTTTTAAAATTAAGAAACTGACTTCATGTTTCATCTCTGATATGTTAAGTAATCAAAAGTCATCAGTCTCATCCTGACAGGAACAAAATGTCTGAAAATCACATTTCTTGAACCCTACAACTTACTACTAGAGCTGTCAACTGGTATATGTAATCTTGAAGAACGGCTGGAGACAGAATCTGGGCTAAATTGAGACTAAGGAAACATTGGGGTCCTGTAGACTTAGGGGACCCTTGTTGTTCCACAGTTTTCCTTCCAGGTACCCCACCAGTTTCCTGCTGAAGACTCATGTCTCTGATAGGATTAGGTTGTGAATTAAAAACAAAGTCAATTAAGGACAAAGTTTCAAAGAAAAATATTGGGCATATTGCAGTCAGGGATGGGAGTAAGGGTGCCAGTGGGGGTGAGACACGTTGATGAAACACTTGTGAAAGTCGTAGTCCTCAGACATAGATCCACTTAAAGATTGAATAAGATCAGAAAAAACTCCTTTGTCCCATATCTGACCTGTACAATAGCAAGGATCTTGTATAATAAAAATCAATTACAGCTGAAAGAGTTGTAGTACACAGATTCTTTCTCCCTGAAGTAGTATTTAAGGAAACTCAGTGAGATTTAAAAAAAAAAAAATGTACAGGATGAAAACTTAAAGCCTCTGGTACCTTTAGCTGCAAGTAAGCATTAAACATCAGACAAGTTCTTACCAGATAAAATAAATACTCCTATCAGTGGCCTATTTACCTCATTTTTTTTATTATTCAATAAAATATGTTTGGCTTTCAACAAAAAATTACAAGACAGGCCAGGAAACATGCTTAACTGTAGTCTGAAGACAAAAGTCAGACTCAAACATATGCATGTTTGAATTGCCAAGTTAAAAAAATCTAAAGTAATTATGATTAATATGTTAAATACTCTAATGGGAAAAAAGTATAGAGCATGCAGAAATTTATAAAGTATGTTAGAGAAAATGGAAACTTTAAGAATCAAAACAAAATTCTAGAAATCAAACATACTGAAATAGAAAGGAAGAATGCCTTCTGATGCCATCAATTAAATTATGGCCAAGGAAAGAAACCATGATCTTGATGATAATTAATTTAAAAATTTCCTAAACAAAAATACAAAGGAAATAAAAGCCACCCAAGAACTATGGGGCAATATTAAAGAATAAATAGGCATAATTAGAATAATATTAAAGAATAACGCAGGCATAATTAGAATACAAAAAAAAGAAAGGAAAACAGAGCAGGAAAAATATTTAACATAAAACTATATTAAAATTTTCAAACACTAAGATGAGATAAAAATCACAAATTTTGACAGAATATCAAGTAGGATAAGTACCAAATATAAGCAGGTGAATAAATAAAGTAATACCTAGTCATCTCATATTCAAATTTCAGAAAACTAAAAACAAAGAAAAATTTTGAAAGAAGATAAAAAAATTGCCTTAGTTATACAGCTGTAGAGGAATAAGGATAAGAAATTCATTGGATAGCACAATAACCAATTTTTATCTTCAGCTGATATTCCTAACACAGTCTTTTTCTCCATTGTAGCCATAGCCCTGAGCCAACATCCATGTGAATTTCACAATTTGAGTCTTTTTAAAATTCATTCTGCCAGTCTATGTCCTTTAATTGATGAGTTTAGGCCATTAACGTTCAGAGTTATTATTGAAATATGGCTTGTATTCCCATTGATTTTAGTTTATTTTTGGTTTTTAACTTGACTTGGTTTCTCCATTGATTGGCTTTTCCTTTAGTGTAGTTTCTCCCTTTGCCAATTTTCATTGTTGTTTTTCACTTCCTCCTCATAGAATATTTTGCCAAGAATGCTCTCTAGTGCAGGCTTTCTTGCTGTAAATTCTTTTGACTTTTGTTTATCATGAAAGATTTTTATTTCATTATCAAATCTGAAGCTTAATAGAAGATTCTTTGTTGGCACCCATTTTCTTTCAGAGCTTGGTATATGATTTTCCAGGATCTCCTGGCTTTGAGGGTCTGGGTTGAGAAATCTGTTGAAATCCAAATTGGTTTCCCCCTGTATGTAATCTGCTCCTTCTTTCTTGCAGCTTTTAAAATTCTATCCTTATTGTGTATGGTAGGCATTTTCATTATAATGTGCCTTGGTGTGGATCTGTTGTAGTTTTGTACGTTTAGTGTCCTGTAAGCCTCTTGTATTTGATTTTCCAATTCATTCTTCATGTTTGGGAAATTTTCTGATATTATTTCATTGAAGAGATTGTGCATTCCTTTGGTTTGTACCTCTGTGCCTTCCTCTATTCCAATAATTCTTAGATTTGGTCTTTTCATGTTATCCCATAGTTCCTGGATGTTCTGTTCATGGTTTCTTACCATCTTCATTGTGAGGTCAACTTTATTTTCAAGATTATATATTTTGTCTTCATTGTCTGAGGTTCTGTCTTCCAAGTTCTCTAGCCTGTTGATGATGCTTTCTATTGCATTTTTTATTTGTGTTTCCATCATTTCAAGGATTTCTGCTTGGTTCTTTTTCAAAGTCTCTATCTCATTCTTAAAGTAATCTTTTACTCTCTTTATTTTCTCTCTTATCTCTTTGTTGGAGTGAGCAATTGTTGCCTGTATTTGCTCTCTTATATTATTCTGTGCTTCACAGATCATTTTAATCATGCACGTTCTGAACTCCTCTGACATTTCATCTCTTGTACTGTCACTGGATTCTATTATTGCAGCATCTTGGTTTGTTTGGGGCATTTTCTTCCCTTGTTTTTTCATGTTGTTCATGTGTCTTCCTCTCTAGCAGTGCTGATCTGAGGTATTACACTTAATACTCTAAAATCTTGTAGTGTCCCTGCAGATTGCCAATACCTCACCTCTGTTGTAACCGGGCCTGTAGGGACCTCAGGGATGGTCTTCTTGGTTCTGGCTGTTGACTCTAGATGGATGTAGGCAGAGATAGCCACCAATTGGTAGATGGGGGGATCCCCGCAGCTCAGTCCTCCACACATGTGCAGTTGATCTGCTCTGCCTCCTCTGCGCATCTGGTCGGGTCAGTCTCATAATTTGCATTTTCAATGAGATCAAATAAATAACAGCAAAAGAACTATTCAAAAGCATAATATACAAACCTTTTCTAAAATAAAAGAACATCTGATTCTCAACATGAAAGGGCACAGCATATCCAGAAAACGTAGGTACTGATCAACGTCTCAGCACCTCATCCTCCTGCAGTTGATTGAGGGGTAAAGAGAGCAGCGGGGTGGGGGGTGCAGGATGGAGAGTGAACACTCATCAGAGCTCTGCCAGAGGCACAGGCAGCTGACAGGGTAACACAGAAACAGCAGGACAGAGTCGGCAAGATCCGGTCTTACAGTCTCGAGAACGTGTGGCTCCCTTGACCCCCTCCAGCAATCCCTGGAGAGATGCCTGAACACAGGGAACCTGGGAAGGGAGAGCGGAGACGAGACCAGCAGCCCACAGCCGATTTCACACAAGGAGCGAGACCGAACACCCACTGGAATCCTCGTGTCCAAGTCCAAACGCTGAAGCCTCAGCGACCGCAAACAGCAGTGCCCTTGTGATTTAGGGGAAGGAGAAGAAACTCCTCATTTCCTGACGTGGGCGGTGAGAAGATAGCTAACAAAACGAGAGGGTGCCAGGAGGTCCTGTGGTAGAGCCAGAGCCCGCGCTTGGCTCAGCCCTGAGACTGCTCTTCATGGAGCATCCGGCACAGATAAACTCTGCCAAATCCTCTTTGGCAAACTCAGTGTGAACAATTTGGGCTTCTAAACGTGCAGAAGGATTTCCATCAGGTCTGCCCAGAAAGTGCCTCCCGATTGGACGTCAGGCCACTTGTTGATTTTGGCTTTTTCTCCTGAACTTTTGAATCGACAACCCAACACTGTTGCTAAGGCCAGCAGCCGGGGCCTCCCCGACGCGTCCTTCTGGGAGGTTCCCATTTTCGGTCCCGTATTGGGTCTGTAACCTGCCTGGAGATGGTTCTTGAGTGAGGCCTCAGGTCCGGGTCCGGCTGCCCTCTCCCTGTGGAGGTCGGCCTCCCGCTGACTGAGGAGGCTGTGCTTGCCCAGTGTGTCTTCCTGGTGGCCCTGTGGGAGGGAGCTGAGCACACGTGCGGGCTCCGTGGCTCGCGGGCCCCTCTGCGGGCTTTAAGGCGGCGCCACACTGTTCTGGTTCAGCGTCTTTGTGAGGTGATTGGAGATCAGCAGACGTGGTGCCTGTGGCTGTGTTCCTCTTTCTCAGGACTATTTGGCTATTCGAGATCTGTTGTGATTCAGTGTGAATTTTTAAATGTTTTCAATTTCTGTGAAAATGCCATTGGAATTTTGATAGAGATTGCATGAATCAGTACATGGATATATTTAATAATATTAATTTTTCCAGTTCAGGAAGTGCAGTGGCCAGCAGGTCTATGAAAAGAAAAGGTCAACATTATCACCCCCAGGAGACACACAAATGCAAACTGCAGCGAGCTATGGCTTCACAGCTGTGAGCATGGCTGACATCAAACAGAAAAGCACTGTGGGACCCAGGAGGGTGGTTCCTCAAAAGAGCAATAATGTAGCCACATATGACCCAGCCAGCCCGCTTCTGGTGTGTCCAAAGGAAACAGACTCTGCACACAGTAGAAATGTGTGCACAGGCTGGTTGCACGTCCTCCACAGCCACCATAGAGCGCACACACACATGGATGGGCGCAGGGAGCAACTGTGCACACAGACACAGAGGAGTATTATTCAGCCTTTAAAAAGGAGGAAAGGAAATGTGGACAAACCTGGAGAATATCATGCTAAAGGACATAATCCAGACAGAAAGATAGATGCTTAATCAACTTATGAATCTATACTTTAAAAAGAAGCCAGATGCACAGAAACAGAGCAGAGCAGTGGTTACCAGAGGCCAGGAGGGGAGGCATGGGACATCAAATCTTGGGGTACAATGTGCTGCTTATTCTGCAAGATGAGCAAGTCTGGGGCTCTAGGGGCGCCATGCAGGACACACTCAAACTCGCCCCGGGAGCAGCCTAGACGCTGTCTCCATAAATGAGTGAAGGAGTGAGTGAACACACAGAGCCAGGGAAGACGGTGGAGCCAATGGCCCAGGGGCTCGGGCACCGCGGTCACCACCTCGCTACACGTGTGGACGCAGGACGCTTGTGGAGAGTCAGACACGCACTGTCAGCGGTGCCACCTGGGTTATGAAGGTGGGTCTGCCTGTGCCCATACCAGGGGCCTAACTGCAGGACTGGCCCAAGCTGAGGAAGACCTGGGTGCTCTGATGAGGGGGCCGGCAGTGAAGGTCCACTGAAACCCTAAGGGATCCCTTCACTCCAACCGGCCTCTTCCTGCCGGCTGCGGCCCAAGGTGTTTGCAGTGGCTGTTTTATTAAGCTTAAGGGCTAGGTATTTTCAGCAGATTTAAAACATGTTCTAGCAAAGGTCTTCCCAGGATCCTTCTGCCCACCCACAGGCAGAAGTTTGGAGGGATGAGGTCAGAGATCATCACCTGCAAGACAAAATTCATGGGACCCCACACACAGAGGTGCCCGGCTCCTGCACTTTGTGAAGCCACTGCTCCTTACCCTGGGCACGTCTCCTAAATCAGTGCCTCCTTCCCAGGTTCCCGGGCAGCACTCAGCAGCTCCTGCCCTTAGAGCGTTACCAGGATGTATTTGCCCAGCCTCACGAGGGGCTACTTCCTCCAGATCAATTCCCTCAAGTTGAACGTCAAATAAAAACAATCAGCACTGCCGTTTCTTGTGAGTCTCCACATATGCTTACCAATTAGGTTCAGCGTCCAGCTCAGGTGCCCGTGCAAAGTGCTTTACAGTAGTCCCAACCCCCTTGGATTTCATCCTTGTAATTCGCTGTGTGTTGATTTGGATGGCACATTCACGGTCTTTAGCCTGCATCATCTGACCAGGCGCAGGCAGCACCAAAAGGGAGGCAGGAGGCAGCTCAGGGGGGAAGTTGAGTCCCACGGAGAGGCTCCCCCAGCAATGGCAACACATTGGAAGGGCTGATGACCCCTGTGGCGAGGCCTGTGCCCAGGCACAGAGTGCTCATGCCCGCCTGAAAGCAGAGCTACCAGTCTGGGGGTCCATGGCCTCTTCTCAGCCTTCATCGTCCTCTGCACTCTGGCTGCAGCTTTTTTCCTGAAACCCTGCTCCCTGGGCTCTGGCCTCGCCCGCTGATCCGTGTCCTGCCACGTGCTGCTTGGCCCTCCTTGCAGCCCCAGCACTGGAGAGCCGTAGCCCAGCTCCACCCTCCGACCAACCCACACCGCTGACCACATGACCCATGGCCTTCTGTGCATGCCATTCCCCATTTGGTGATGCTCACCTCTGTATCTCGGGCCCAGCTTCTCTGCTGAACCCAGACTCCTTCGCTTCCCCTGCGCGTTTGCACATTAGTAAGCAGATGACTCTGAGTGAACCGCAGAACAGGCCGTGGGCTGTCCAAGGCAGCAGCGGGAGGGCCGAGGTGCGGGAGGAGGATGCCCGGGAAGGTCCGCACTCACAGCCTGCCATCCGCCCAGGGCCCGGTGAGCACGAGGGCAGCCAGGGTCCCGCACAGGTTTCAGGTCCAGGTCAGACAAAGAACTCAGCCACTCCAGCTTCAGGGTGGCTGGAAAGAGAGGGGCAGGTGGCTCAGAAAGCGAAGAGCCACAGAACACAGGGCAGGAGGGCAGTGTGTCCACGTGTACATAGGAGCACATGTGTGCCCACACGAGTCAAGCATCCATACACCTAATGCCACCAAGTCCCAGGTAGTGATCCTGTGTGCCAATGACGGACGTGTACCACAGAAATGATTACTATGGTAAATACATTTGATAGTATGTGAACACAGAACATACTGGGTATTTAAAATTGATATTCAATATATTAAATGCATTAATGTTTCAGCAACACATAAACATCTTAATAGATATTTAAATATATAGCAAATGTAAGCATACAAATGTATTGTCTTAATGGAAATGTTGACAAATAAGTTTTCATAAAGATCCCCTTGAAATTGCCCTGAATATCCTTCCCTGCCAGTTTGAAGAGTGTGTGCTGGAAGCTGCCACCACGGGCCGGGCTTTTACTCCCTTTGGCGCCACCTTTCACACAAGGTCCAGCTCCTTCGGGGCTTTCCAGAGCTCAGTTAACCCCAGGAGCTCAGCGTGGGCATCTAGGGTGATCTCAGGTGGCCACACTGCTCAGGGCTCCGAACCTGGGGTCAGGAGTCACATGCCACCTGCCAGGGTCCCAAAGGTGGGCAGCAGCTGTCCCTGCTCTGTTGGCTTGTCCAGCCACTGTTCATGGTGTCTCACGCCAGCGCAGCAACATGTGAGTCTCATGCTGACGGGAATGTTTCCCAGCGCTCCAGGGCGGTGGGAGGCAAAATGTCTCTGGTTGCAAGTGTTTTCAGATAGGCCGGCTCTGCTTGGGGGCTGAGTGCGGCTGGCCAGAGAGAGGCAGGTTCCAAGGGCTCTCAGCCTGCCACCTTCCCAGAAACTGACAAACCTGCTGTTCTTTGGAAATTTAAACTCATTTTAAATTAAATCCCTTCTTCATGAGCGTGTACATCTCTACCTTTTCTCTTTATCTCAGACACAGATAAAATTCTGCAGTGGATAAGGGGACACACATAGTGGTGAACACATTTTGGTAAAATTTCCCTGCACAAGCCGGGCGTGGCGGCTCACACTTGTAATCCCAGCACTTAGGGAGGCTGAGACAGGAAGATTGCGAGTCAAAGCCAGCCTCAGCAATGGTGAGGCGCTAAGCAACTCAGTGAGACCCTGTCTCTACATAAAACACAAAATAGGGCTGGGATGTGGCTCAGTGGTCGAGTGCCCCTGAGTTCAATCCCCAGTACAAAAAAGAAAATTTCCCTGCACAAATGCAGAGAGGAGGGGAGAAGAGGGTGAAGAACCATCAATCTCAGTCCTCCGTTTCCGTCTTTGTCTCTTTTTGGGGACCCGTGAATAGCTACTGAAGCCGCCAGGGCCTGAAAGACCAGAAGAAGCCAGGAGGGTCCAACACACATGGAGCTGGAGGAAAAGAATCATGAAGAATGACGCAAATAGCAAAAAGCACAGAAAATTAAAACACTCTGAGCTTCTACTGGGACAAACACCTTACAGGCACTTTGGTAATTGAGTTTCGTCTGGGTTATTGTCTCATTGTCCGCGAAACTGAGCCGATAGAGCAACAGCATGCGGACCGCGGAGGCATAGCGAACACAGAAAAGCAATAGCCACACAAAGCAACCCTGAAAACGTAAAATATAAAAAGGGATCGTAAAGTACACTAGAATTTCACAATTATGCAAACTAACACAACCACGGGGGCTTGGGACAGTTTATTTGCATTTTAGTTCAGCGTTTCCGCATGGTAGTCAGGCAGGGATATGCCTTACAGGAACAAGGAGGACACTTTTAAATGAATCAGGGTATAATGAAGAATACAGACACTCAACAGGGGCTGCTATCAAATTAAAAAAAGAAGCAGCTAATACTGTGGAGCTACAGGGAGGCAATTTAGAAGCTGAATCGCGGCTCCTTGCCTTGGCCGACTCAGGCGTCTTGGACTCCAAATAATACTCGTCATTAGATCAGAGTCACAGTACATTTGTCAAAAAGGAAAAAGATAACCAAGCAAGATTTAGGGCACTCCTCTTCTGAGAATTTAATTTTTATATTAGCAAATAGACCATAAAGGCCTTCAGGGTTAAAGCAAAAAGGAACCTGGACGTGTGCTCCTTATGTGCCTGTCACGGAGATGCCCGGTGGCCAGCCAACATCACACAGAGGTGGTGGTAGGGAGGGTGGGGCAGGTGCTACCCCAGGAAGGACTGGCGGGAAATGCTGGGAGGAGGGTACCTTTCCCCAATCCTCCCCGCCCAGCAAGCCTCCCCAGACTCTGGCCGATGAGGATCTGCCCCATGAACGTCATAGAATGGCATCTTGCTCTCAGCTATCATGAGGCCTGAGATCAGAAAGTGCTTAAGGAGCCATCGTCCATCCATCCATGTCATGGCCAGACACTTTGCTGCAGGAAGAGGATCCTGTTAGGTTCAAGAAGGAGAACGGCTCCTACAGTAGCAGTTGCTTTTTTAATTAATGTAATTAAAACTAGGTTTCAAAGGATGGCCCTAAAGCAATGCTGGGCTTCTCACACTGCATGTCCCTCTGTCCACCAAGCAGGACAGGTTTTGGAATCCACATGATCCTAACAAACTCTGAGGCCCAGGTGAACTAGGATGCCCATTTGGGTCCCAAGTCCCCGTCCTCAACATACCCTTCATTCTATCTCTGATAATTACAAGAATTAGAAATAAAATCAGAACAGCCTCAAAATATAAATGCTGTGATGTGTTATCACATTCAAGGAAGGGCTGGTTTTGTCCCTTTTTGGCAATCATATGACTTGGGTCTGGAGTGTCCTCCCTAATGCTCATTTTCAGGCTGTGCAGCAATGTTCAGAGGTAAAAAGAATGGATCATGAGGCCTCTGACCCCACCAGCAGGCGGATCCACTTGATGGACTGGTAATCTGAATGGACTCCTGGCTAGTAGCTGTAGGCAGGTGGGCGTGGTTCAAAGACATAGGTCACTAGAGGCGTGGACTTGGACAATATCTGTCCCTGGTCCCCCGCCCTCTTTCTCCTCCTCCTTGTCCTCCTACCCCCTCCTCCTCATTCTCCTCTTTCTCTCCTCTTCCTCCTCCTCTCTCTCTTTCTCCTCCTCCTCCCTCTCTCTCTCTTTCTCCTCCTCCTCCTGCTCCTCTCTCTTTCTCCTCCTCCTCCTCCTTCCTCTCTCTCTCTGTCTCTCTCTCTCTCCCAGCTGACATGAGCTGAGCATTTTTGTCCACCTGAGGTGCTGATGCATGAATAGAATGTAAGCTAACACCCCACAGCAACATGGATCATGCTTCTGAATTCCCTGTTTTTAAAAAGGAGCAGGTCTGATATTTTTCTAACCAGATAATTACTACTTATTAATCTAATTATTTGGAAAATATATATAAAAGAAAAAAGAAATTAAAAATGATCCATACTTCTTAACCATTCAGTCTCTGAAAAGTGTTTATGACATACGTGTGTTTACGATGGGCCTGTGAATACACACTCACGCACACACCAAAACAGAGGTTCTTTCTTCGACTTACCATCGTGTGCGCGTGGCCATCTGCAGAAGCACTGCAAAGTGGGGACGCTGAGGCCACGCTCTGCCTGCCTTCAGGGGCCTACCTCCACCTCCTGACCACGAGCAGAAAAGGCGAAGGTTGTTCACAGCCCAGTTGTCATGGGCTGCTCTCGGGTGACAGGGTGTTTGCAAAGCGCGTTGTCTCATGCATGCGTCACAGTCCGTGGTCATACTCCCACGGTGCTGGACATGGTGGCTCCAAGCCTGTCACCCAGGGAAGTGCCTGGTGGGATATGTTCCAGACGTGTTTCATAAAGGCCTCAGTGGCAGGGGCACCTGCAAGAGCAGGCCATGGAGCTGGTGGGAAGATCGGGCAGCTTCCAAGGCAGCTTGCTTCCCAGAGCCTGGCCCTTCTGAGGCCCAGAGTGGTTGTGGCAGAGGACAGGTGGAGGCTGTGTGGGCTGTACCTTCTCCTGATGCCTCATCTCCTTGCAGAAATGTTCAGTGTGTCCACATCTCAGTTTCATTTTATGGAAACCCCCTGCAATCTGTGAAGCCTGTTGAATTCCCAGGGTTTTTTGATCAGAGAACTGACCCTGTGTTCCTGGACACTTGCTGTTGTCCTGCCCTTTCCATTTCTCCTGGGGTGCTCGGATCTCCACACTGTGGTTTCCACTCGGGGCCCTGCTCTCACTTCAGCATTCAGCTCTCCATCACTCTGTGGGCGCCTCTCGCCCATGACGCCCGGTGTCAGGGGGTGACATGCCCACGGCCCCTCAGTGCTCACACCTGGGCCTCATCTGGCCTCTGTGCTTGAGGCTTCTCCTATTCTACCAAGGAGTCCAGCTATGAAATTCTAGAGGAAAAGCTCAAGCTCGTTCCTTCCGTCCTGTGCAGTTATTTCGGGCTCCTATCTCTGAGAGGGGCCGTGTTGGCAAGACGCAGGCTGCAGAGAGGTGATCCTGCGGGCTGAGCTCACTCCCCTTTCCATGGAGCTCAGGGCACAGGGTGGAATGGCTCTCCCCAGCTCCCTGAGACCAACCAGGGAAGGGCAGGAGGAGAGCACTCTGCACATTTGGTACTCTTTGCTGGGTTGTCTCCACTCAGCACAGAATTGAAGAACAAGATGCAGAGACAGGGAGCAGGCAGCAGGTCCACTGTAAAGGCAACAGAGAGACTTCTCTGAAGAGAAGGGCCCAGAGCTGGGAATCCGGTGGGGGAGTTGGGCCTCTGGACTTTCCTCCTTGCCTTATCTTGGCCCCTATCCATGTTCTCCTCTGTTGTTCGTTGGTTTCCCCTGTGTCCATGGGTCTGTTTTGTTTTCCTGTTGGCTCCTGTGCTTACCTCCTCCCACCCTCTGCATCTTCCTCACTTTCACCAGCTTGAGCGTTTGAGGTGAAGATTTCTCCTTGTCTGGGACACAAGAATTTCTATTAGCTTTTATTAGTAAC
Source organism: Geosciurus inauris (assembly GCA_004024805.1). Classification (NCBI taxonomy): domain Eukaryota; kingdom Metazoa; phylum Chordata; class Mammalia; order Rodentia; family Sciuridae; genus Geosciurus; species Geosciurus inauris. The sequence continues at coordinate 175,820 of PVHX01001553.1, forward strand.
ATTTCAAAGTGTCCAGCTTTTCCTGTGAGAGAATGTTTTTGTAGGGAAAATGTATTCAGAATTGACTATGAAAACATAATCCCACTTGGCAAATTGTTTGATTTACCAACTTAATGCAACATATTATACTGCAAAAAATCATAATTTATTGAACAACTAAATGATTTAAAAACCAGCAAGCTGAGAAGGGCTTAAGGGCATCCTGATTCTGTTGGGTCTTGGGCGCACTGGCGAAGCCAGCGTCGCAACAGTGCACCAGTCATCGAGGGCGCAAGCTCAGGGAGGAAGCGGTCCCTCCCGGGTTGGCAGGCTCTGCTGAGTGAGCACTGGGAATGCTCTGGAGCCGCCCCGCTTTCTCAGGCCCCGCGAGCCTGCGTGATCAGAATGGGGTTCGTGGCCTCTGTGGCCGTTCGCGTCTCCTACGCAGCTCTGACTGCGCGTCCTCTGAGGTCTGACGTGGACAGCCTTCCCGGACTACCCACATTCTTCCACCGTTTTACCTGCTGCCGTGACCCGATGCCTGTCCCGAGCAGCGTCCACGGTGAGGTGAGGGGCCGCGCAGCTGCCACTCCGTTCCCTGCGGAGCTGCGTGGCCGGGCGGTTTTCCGAGAGCAGCTTTTGTCTGAAAGGTTTTGCTGGCAGCTCAGGGGCTCCCTGGAAGCAATGTTGTGTGCATACGGTGGGAGCAATCTCAAAGAAAGGAGTTCCTGGGAAAACCCATCCTGCGCCTCCTCCGTCCCCAGGCCTGGTTCTGGGCGGTTATTGTCATGCAATCCACTGTGTGATGTCAAAGTCAACTTTCCCTGTTTTAGTGGAAATGCAGCTACTACCCCCTTCCCCGTGCTGCACTAGTGAGCCCGTGTTAGGATTTTTTTTTTTTCATTTTTTTTAGTTGTAGACGGACACAAAGCCTTTATTTCATTTCTTTGTATGTGGTAGTGAGATCGGACCCAGTGCCTCACGTGGGCTAGGCAGATGCTCTACCACGGAGCCACCACCCCAGCCCCTGTGTTAGGATTTTACATGGTTTGGAAGGATGCTTACAGAGCTTTAAAAGTTTCAACCATTTTCCCCAGTTAGTACTAAAGAGAGAAATTTGCAGATGAGAAATAGCAATAATTTGAGAATATAGAATAAATCTTTCCCAAAGCTCCCCTTGGAATTTTGAAATTTAACCCAAACCTCAAGAGAGAGCACAGCAGGAGCAACGATCTGGGTTCTCAGTCCCTACAGCCAGCAGGGCGTGGTCACCACAGCCGCGCCCCTGTGCATTTCTAGGCTGGCCCTGCTGGCTGGCTGACTTATTTGCACACCTGTCTCCTGAGGGCCAGTCCTGGTACCCATTCTCCTCCAGCTATCCAGCGTTTATCACTGCATCCGTCAGGCCCCAGGTATCCAGAAAATCTGTCAGATGGATACACAGATGCTGGGAAAGGCTGCGCCGCGGGGTGAGGAGCTCATAACAGGGCTGGTTTTCATGTTTGCCAAAAATGGGGTCACGGCTGTGACTTCACTGAGTGCACAGTTACACCGGAGAAGCCCTGTGCCCATAACAGCAGAGGCAGCATCAGCCAATTTAAGAGGTGCATGGAGGACTGGAATATTCCAGTTGTGTCAAAGTTACAGCAAACAGATGAGCTCGCCCAGTTACGCATGTTCCCACTGCTCTGACTGCTCCTGATGACCTCTTCCCTTAACGGCAGGAGCTCACTCAGGAAATGACAGAGGTGATTGGATATGTGGAGAGTTGGTGAGGTGGATGAATGCCCACCAAAAGTTAACTAGCCATTCAGACTGCTTGACAGATGCCTGGCGTGCAACCGAGACAGGAGCTGAGTTCAAAGCAGGCAAAGCTCGGGCAGCAGAAGTTTGCAAGGAACGGCTTCACTGGCTGGGCCGTGCACCCCGACTATATCCTTTCTTCATCCAAAACTGTCATCTAAGCTTCCTTCTCCAAGTAGTACGACCTCATTACAGGCAGCAGAATACGGTTATTCATTTAAACAGCACTCTAAATTGCACAGAATCAAGACACTTTAACAAATGAATGTTTCATTACAAATCATCAATGTGCATTGTTCAATAGTGATGTTACCACGGTAATATTAAAAAATTTTAAGTTACATTATTATATCTTCTTATTAAACAAAAGGCATTCAAAAATACTAAAATTTTAAACAGGAAAAACTAAAAATATAAAAGTCCTGGAACAAAGTACAGGTGAATTTTAATTAAGCTTTGCTAAGGAAAGGCCTTTTGAAGCACCGTACCAAGACAGAAGAACCTAAAGGAAAATATTAATAAATTCAGATGTAAAAAAGTCAGTTTTTCACCAAAACTGCATGCAAATCAGGAGCCATACAACAAACCACGCAATGACAGTGGCTGAGGAATGACCACATTTGGCTCCTATCAGAGCCCTTGGACCCGCCACCTCGGGGCCCCGGCCACACCAGAGCAGGCCAGCCCCACGCCACGTGTCCTACCAAGGCTGTGGCAGCTGTGCACCGGTCGCTTGCCAGCCCCACTCCTCACTAGGAGAGTCTCCAGTGTCTTCCCTCCTTTTCATGCAGGCCAGGCTTCACCCTGGTCCGTGAGGACCAGGGCAACCAGGGGCAACCAGGCCGCTGCCTCCCTCTTTGCCTCCATCTCGGTCACTTTCCCTGTGACTTGTCAGCCTGAAGGCCCCAGACTGCCTGGGCTGTACAAGCTTCTCAGGCTCTGCTAGTTACACAGCATGCAGCCTACACTCTGCACGGGCTGGCTGCGTCCTCCTGGCGTTGGCCGGAGGGCGGTACCTCAGACGCTGCTCCCTCTCCCCGCATCCTGAGAAGAGCTCCTTTCCTTTGCAAGCAGTCTCCGTCTTCCACCACCCACATGTGCACCAACAGCTCTATCTGTGCTCTTTCTTGCTCCACGTCCGTCTCTACAGACCATAGTGCAGTGGGGTGTGGGGCGAGGTCTGGCCCTTCTTAGACACTCTGCCTGCGGGCAGGAGCGAGGCTGTGAGCATAGAGAGCTCTTGGCACTTCTGGAAGAGTATTGGAGGAAGGTTTGCGTGACTGAAACTGTCCATCCCAGGGCCACCAGGGCCGGTGTTGTGTGGGTATGATCTCATTCAGTCCTCAGAGGACTCTTGAGTAGAGGAATGTGAGGTGCACTGCACAGCTGTCCAGCAGCTGGCCCAGGACATTGGCACTCTTGCCAAATCCACTGGAAGATCACTATGACTCTGAGTCGAGACATCTGTGCTCTTGGTCAGCATACACGTGCTGTGGCCTCACATCTCAAGGCATGAATAAAAGAGTTGAAGTCCAACGTTCCTTTTTAAAGAGCTTTTCATAAACTATTTTTGTTATGAGTAACTCAAGGGACAGAGCTGGATGGAGGCAGCATCTGCCTGCCGGTCTGCCTGCACCCAGCACAGAGGCTGAAACACAGACGTGCTCAGGACCCAGCCACCCACACGGCTCTCTTGCACCAGGTTCCCTGAAGGCAGACAAACATGGAGGTGTCTGTAGGTGAGGGTCATCAGGACATTGGACGTCAAAGATGCACAACTGTCTACAGTGCACTCTTTGTCCCCTGGGACACCTAGAGACCAGTAACCTCCTGATGGCTCCCTCCACAGCCTCAAGATAGAGGAATTCATGGCCTAAGTTTCCTGTGAGGAAACCTAGGCTCAGAGAGGTCACCCAGGTGAGGAGAAGAGCAGGGGAAGGAGCAGACACCAAGAGGTCTGACTAATACCCTTGCTCGTGCGGCTGGAGCTCAGAGCCTCCGAAACCCGGGGTCCAGCAGGACACAATGCCCAAGAGATGCTGGGAGGCCCATGAATGAGCCACCAGCTCACACCCCACAGAGCCAAATAGAGCAGCTTCAGGTAGGTCTGCTCCCTGCCAGAGGCCTGAAAGGGGAGTTGCTCCTGCTGCCCCTAAGCCTCCACCTCCCCAGCGGGAGGGCTACAAAGAGAAGCTTAGGGAAGGTGTGATCGATGGCCTGTGACACCCACATGTCACCTCATGTGCAGCCAGCAGAGCTGGTGTCTTGTAAGTCAAAATGAGCTGCGTGGAGCTGTGGGTTTGTGATGGAGTCATTGATTTTTAAGCTCCTAGAGCAAAGAGGGCCTTCTGGCAGTGGTTGGGACACGTCGATGAAAATGAGTGGGAAAAAAAAAAAAAACAAGACCAACACAGAGCAATGGAAAATGTCACTCAGATAAGACCCATGCCATTGACCCAGGGCCTGCAGTGTCGGGTCGGCTGGTGGTGTGCACGAGGTGGGTGGACACTAGAGCAAAGCTCTGACCCCACGCTACGGTGAAGCTTTTCCCTTTCCCAAACAAGAGATTTCAACGGTGGCCCCCTTGCTGAAAGTCATCTCCGCCTAGTGACTTCTTTTCACATATGTGCCTCTTGTGTTGTTCACTTTTGTGAACTTGGAAATCAGTGGCGTCTTTTGAAAGGAGAATAATTGGTCAACCAATGAAGTGACTCCGTGGGTTAACAAAGACCTACGGCATACATATGGACTTACACATTTGTGACTTCCATGCACGATTGTGACTGAGCCCTGACACCCGTGTGTGCACAAAACAGGAAATCACCCACAGCCACACCTCCAGCCAGGCATCCTGCAGCCACACTAGTGTGAACACTGAAGGCACGTGCCTGTCACGTGTGGCCCCACTCTGCGGTGGAGCCCAAGAGGTGACACAGGAGACACAGCTGGCAGGTGGCCTCTCTACCTGTCCAGGGCCCTGTTAGCACTTACCTGACACACCCTCAGGTATCTCTGTGCAAAGTCACTCAAACGTTCAGCAAGCCCAGACCAAGCACCCAGGGCACCGGGCACTTGAGCACATCCCAGGGACTCGGCCGGGACAACGGTGCAGACCTGACCACGGAGTCTGGGATGTAGCGGGCAGCAGAGAGCAGGCAGTGGGGTTGAGACGGCCAGTGCAGGCGGGTCACACGGAGAGGCCCCTAGAGGTGACATAGCAGGTGGGTCACACAGAGGGGCCCCTAGAGGTGACACTGAGCTAGGAGCCTCTGCTGCTTTTTAAGCAGAGCAACATCTAAAGCCTGGAAGACACAAGTGAGTTCCGAGCCACCAGTGAGTGGATGGGGAGGGAGAAACATGCAGCCAAGGAGCCAAGGACCCCTGGGCGTGGCCAGGGGAGGAAAGCTCTTGGGTACTGGCCCATCGTGGGCCTGAGGACACTCAGGGTGCCCTGGCAGGGCACGTACAGGCAGGAGGCCACGGGGAGGAAGAGCTTCCACCTTCCATGCATGCTCATCCGAGCCCAGAGGGACCTTCCTGGAGGGTCCAGGCTGTTTGCTGGGATCTACTCAGGCAAAGGCAATCCGTCCACAGCCACAGTCCTTTCTAAATCAGGATCAGGGCTGCGTGGCCGGCCCTCCAGGCCCAGGGAGGCAGGTGGAGAGCAGAGCTCTTGCTGGGCATTCGCCGGTGGTGTGATGAGCCGGGACAGGGAGAGCCAGCAGGCAACCCCAAGGAGGCCAGGTACTTTTCCTCACGTGTGCCTTCCTGCCAGTCCCTCCACGCACCGCACGGCCGAGTCCACTCCACAGACAGGCTGCCTCAGGGACCGCGCGGGGCTGCCGGTGCCTGCACTCCTGGCTCTTCCGCAGCTGGCCGTCTCAAGCTTGCTGATTCCTTCCTCCCTGCTCCCATCTGCAGTGGAGCCACCTGGTGGGACTTCCTGCTTCACCCCGGCTTTCTGACCCCGTTTCCACGTGCTGCATTTTGGTCTCATCTGCCCAGTACCTGTGTCGTCCGTCGGTCACACACTGCTCACATACTTTCCTTGAGATCTTCAGGTGTGGCTTCGTCAGCTCCTTGAATGTGTTCAAAGCAGCTGGTTCAAAGCCCTGCTCCACCCGTGGAGGTGCGCACCTGTGCCCCCAGCTACTCCGGGGCCCCAGTGGAGGGTGGCTTAAGCCCAGGAGCTCCAGGCCACACTGGGCAACATAGCAAGACTCTGTCCCAAAAAACCCCAAAACACAACCTTGGTCTATGTCTGGCCCTCCCTGGGAACCGTTTCCACTGATAATTTATTGTCCTGTGTGTGGATCTTACATTGTTGTTTTTAATTTTGTCTCATGTTTTCTTCTTGAAAATTGGACATTCCAAATACATGATATGGCGACTCTGGAAACACAATCCTCCCTCCCAGTGGTTGTTACACTCACTGATTTTTGTGGTAGTCATTTCCTTGATTTCTCTCAGTTCTGCAAAGCCTGCATCTTTGACAGGTGTCACCACAGAAGTCTCCATGTGATCCACCTAGTGGTTGGCTAAAGATTTGACAGAAATTTCCTTAGATACTGTGACCAATAAATCTTTCCGTGTTTGCCAGAAACTCCGTGAATGTACGGTCACACCCGCAACATGCAGCCAAGTAATTTTAAACTCTGCCTCAGACTCCCTTCCTATGTGTTCTAAGCCTCAAGATCAGGGACAAGTGAGAGCCGAGGACTTTCTCCGGAATTTTTCTGAGCACGTACAAAGCCCTGTGCGTACACGCAGCTCTACACATGCACATGGCCTTCTAGATCCCCAGGTATGCCAGAGCTTTTCAAAACTCCCTATGGACACCTGTAGTAGTCCAGTTCTCATTATTACAACAAAATGCCAGAGGCTGGGTAACTTGTAAATAAAAAAGATCTTATTTAGCTCACAATTGTGGAAGCAGAAAGTCCAAACGGCAGGGCGCCTGCTCTAGGGAGGATTCTTCCAGCCCCTCACATGTGACAGATGCTGGAGGGAAGGTGTGAGCAATCCACAGTGGGACCGGAAGCCAGGGGGCGGGAGGGGCCGGACTCCCTGCTGAAAGACCTCACTCTCAGAACCCTAACCGGATCCCACCAGGGCTACTTACCCCCGTCCCTGGGTGGTGCCTCCACTCCCCATCACTTGCAACAGACCCCTCTTGACACAGTCACCGGGGACCACGCTGCCAACACGTGCACCTCTGGAGGACCAGCCACATCCAACCCAAGGCAACTTCTCATTCCCCAGCTGTTTCTGTGGGTTTGGGGTAGTCTACAGAGTGTCCCAACTCTTCCTATTGTCTCCACCAGCTAGGACTTGAAACACTTGGCCACACCCTTGAGGGGAAGGGTTAGGACTGGCATTCCTGTGTGGCCAAATGAAAAGGAGCCACCGGTGAGGTCTTCTGGGGACCCAACAGGGGCAGCAAAACCTGACCACTGTGGAGGGCAGGGAGGCTTTGAGCAGCCTGCTCGTCCTGCTCTTTCTGGTTCCAGGAAGGCCAGCTGACATTTTTCAAAGATGCTACCAGATTACAGAGCAGAAAATGGGAACAGCTGGTCAGAAGCCTCACGGGGGCACTTCCCAGACTTGGCGGCTTTTCCTGACTTATGCTGCCAAAACTGCTGCAAATCTGGTTAGTTTCCACAGTTAAAATGAAAAACAAATTGGCTTTGCCAGGTTTTGCCAGCTTTGTTATTGCTTTGATGACAGGGAGAGTTTGGAGTCCTTGCTCTGCATTTCCACTGGGTGCTGACTTAGCCAGGTCTCACCTGCGAGTTCTGCAATGCGCCCCTCCCTTAGGACGCTCAAACCTGCAGAACTCCGTCTTCAAAGGAGAAGAGGTGTGCGGGACGAAGGCCCACGTTGGCAGGGTGGCAGGCCAGAGTGCAAGTGCGAGCAGCAGTTCTCAAAGATCCGTCCGTGGGAGCGCCTTTTAAAGAGTTAAAAACATAGATTCCCTGGCCCCTCCCGCCTTCTGAGTGAAAGCCCAGGATGCTGCAGACTGGATTTCTCCCTTCAGGAGCTGCACAAGCAGCATGTAACAAGTTTGGGAAGCCTGTACATCGTGGGTTGGTGGAGCTCTGCTGCATGGCTGTGTGCGGGGTGATGCGAGGACACACAGGAGAGACGTGGTAGACCGCAGCAGCTGGTCCTGCTGGTCCTTCTCTGTGACTTTGCCAACATTAATAATAACTGCCCTATCTTGCAAGGTTGAAGGAAGGTTCACCCTTTCTGGGAGTCAGACGCCTCGACCCTGGCACTGGATATATGCATCTCAGCCGGCCAAGACCGAGGCGCAGTGTCAGAGGGGACAGGACGACGACATTGGAGGTCTTCAGTATTTGACACGGAGTTCGCCGGAGTGTTCAGGGGCTTTGCTACTCTGTAGGGTCTCTCCCTCTTACTTCTCACAAGAGCTGTGGCCGAGCAGTCACCTGCCACTTGATATTTCTGCGAATTTGTCTCACCAACCATTTAATTTCTTCCTTAAAACTGCCATGTTCCTTGAGGGCAAGGGTTGGATGTCATATTACTTTTTATCCCTGACAGTGTTTAACAGGGTGAGTGGTTGTTCAAGAAAGTTAATTGATTAAGTGAGAAAGAGGATTCAATTCAAGGAACTTGTATCTTTGGACCACAAATTATTATTCATTAAGATAACTTAATCTTCATGAAGTCATGTTTGTGAAACACTTTATAATAAGAGACAAATTATAGTAAAATACATCAGATTGACTTATTCTGTAGTTCAGCAATTATTCAGATAATGTATCTGAAGTTTTATCTGAACATAAGCCTATGTTTATTCCGAGCCTACAGAGCAGTCACCCATGCAGAATGAGCTCCTGGCATTTCACTCATTCTCCCCTACTTCTTACTTCTCCAGAGCTGCACATCAGGAACATTGCCTGATGAGAGGACTCAAGACGCTTCCTGTTACTGAGTTAGACTTAGAGGATGGGGTGCATTTATAGTATTAATACCTTCACTTCAGTCTCTGCAAATGGTCAAATCACACTGTGCACTGTAGTCTAAAAGGCAACGAGCAGCTTTATGTGTCACCATTTAACTTCTAACCTGGGAAGCTTGGACAGTAAGAGCATACTGCTCAGGACAGCTCTGTGCACAGAAAGAAATGACCACCACATGATTGTCTGAAGACAGCATCCCTGGCCTGGCCCTCCAGACTGCAGAAGCAAGGATCTTAGAGTTGAGGGTGTCTTCATGGGCATACGCTGCTCATCCCCTGCAGGGAAGGGTATACCAGGACCAGAGGGTGTCCAGAGCAGGGGGCTCACCCTCACCCCAATCCCTCCCTGCTTGGGGAACCTCTGCTGTGACAATGACCAACCGAGTGTCATCTGCCTGCATCTTCAAGTCTCTTGACTGAGAAGGGAAGTCCTGAACATCACAGAAATGGGGGAGGCAGGGAGGCCCTCCCTCCACACACTGGGGAGCCCCTTGGACGAGTCTGGTGATAGCCCTGAATGCCCGGAGGTGCAGAAAGGATGAGCAGCAGGAAAGCAAGTGCGAGAGGCAGACGGGTGAGAAGTCGTGACTACCAGGGACCCTGGGAGGGGTGACAGAGCCCAGGGGAGTCCCAAGACACGCCTGGCATGGGCCATCCTGCACACAGAGAGACACGTCAGTGGGAGCCAGGGTGGTAAGAGGGACTGCAGGAGTGGGAGGAGAGGACACATAGTGCCCAGCACAGCCTGGTTGATGGACGCCAGGCTCCTGCAGCGTTACCTCTCCAGGCCAATTCACAGGTTAGCACTAGGGCTGGGTTGTTTTCTTTAATATCAAATGAAATTTTTCCTGTGCCTTAAACATCACCTATGCCTAGGGAAAATAGTATTGGAATCACATTTATTTAGGTGTGTTTTTTTTTTTTTTTTTGTGCCAGGAATTGAACCCAGGGGTACACAACCACTGAGCCACATCCCTGGTCCTTTTAATTTTTTTATTTGAGCCAGGGTCTCACTAAGTTACTGAGGCTGGCTTCAAACTTTCCATCCTCCTGATCAGCCTCCCAAGCCACTGGGATTATGGGCATGTGGCACCACACCAGGCTTGGAAACACATTTGTAAATCACTTACTGAAGACATTATTTTTCTCTTAACCGTTACCTATTAATCTTTTAAATAAATACTTTTCATTTAAAAGAAGCATAAATGACTGGAATTTTTTAGCCCAAATGCAATTGCAATAATTCTTTTAGTTTATTTTCTTAATTATCTTCACTGAAGATGACAACTCTTATGGATCAAGACTCTTCCTCAGGAAAGTATAGAGAGAATCTCAAATTTGTGCCTTGTGCCAAAGGAAAATATGGAGTTTCCTCTCACTAACTAAAATACTAAAAATAATGGAAAGTGGGAAGGAAATTTTGGTACTGTGCACCCTCCACAACATTAAAGGACTGGACACGAGGCGTCCTAGACCAGTGACACTAAAAAGCTCTATTGTACTAAAACTAGATTCCCTCTCAGTGTCTTTGCAATAATGATTGCAATAGAGACACCACACTGGACAGACCTGGGGGCTCCGCTCGGACAGCCCAGGGCTAAGCCCCTTATTTAGGGTCTCATACTTTGAGGTAGGGAACAAACAAGTCCCAAAACTGGAGGCCGGAGCTTGGAATTGTCGTCAGTACTCGAGTTAGTTTGAAACAGCGTTGTTGGTAGACTGGTTTAAAGCACACACCTGCCTCTTGATTTCCAGTGCCTGTAGGTCATGTGGTGACGGGTGAAGTGCAAATCATTTCAATGCACCTGATTCCCTGTAGCACTTGTCACTTTGTATTTCATGTGCCAGTCTTTTATGCTGCACCTCTGCCAACATCTCTTACTTGTTCAGCAGTTTTATAGATTGGGGGAACTCCTATGGAGGCGTTCCTGTCAGCTACAATAGAGAGTGTGACCCTTCCTTCTGATCTGTGTGACTTTTACCTTTTTCTTGCCTTATTGCAGTGGCCAGAGCTTCCATACTGTGCTGGTGAGACAGTCTCTTCTGTTATAACTTTGCCTTTTCCTCAGCTGCAGGGTGAGCATTCGGTCTCTCACGAGTATGCTGTGCTTATCAAGGAGAGGAGTTTCCTCTAGTCTTATTTTGCAGCTTTTGTGACCAGTGTTGGATGTAACCTGATGTTCTTCTGTATCACTAGGATTATATGATTTTTTTCCCCCATAGTAGCTTGTTGCTATGGTGGATTCTTTTCACTGATGTCTGAACTCCCATCCAGCCTTACCTTCTGGAATGAATCCTACCTGGTCATAGAGTATCTATTTTTTTTCTGGTAAGATATACATTTAGTGTATAAAACACAATGTTTTGGTATACACACACACACACAGTGAAGAGATAGCTATAGGCAAGCCAGTTGACCTTTCAAGCATCTCACACAATTATCTTTTTTGTGTGAAAAAAGTACTTAAAATCTACATACTTGGTGAATTTCTAGTAAGCATTGTTGGACATGATTTACCAGTGTTTTGCTGAGGAATTTCACGTCGATGTTCTGATATCACTTGTTCAGCAGTTTTATGGATTTGAGAGAAATATTGGGAAATATTATGAGAAATATTGGTGAACAGTTATATTTTTCACATTTGTATTTCCTCGATCCATAATATGAAAAGTACATTTGGTTTTATACAAAAGTCCAGGAATTATTTATGTGTAATAAAGAATTACTATTCTCTAAAAGATTAGATATCACTAGGCTAAGTGATCACAAATATCCTTTTTGCTTTTATGGGACCATAATGGAAATTCCCCCACCAAAAAAAAAAAAATTAAAATTAAACTATCACATGATCTAGCTGTGGCCCTACTGCACATATATCCAGTGAAATAAAACAGCATGTCAGAGAGAATCTGCAATTCTTGCCATCGCAGCACTGTTCACAATGGCCGGGAGATGGAATTAGCCTAAGTGCAACAGTGGATGGATAGATAGAGAGTGTGGCACACGCACAACCCTAGAGGGTGTTATGTCAACACAAGCCAGGCGAAGACTGCATGGCCCCACTTACATGTGGAATCGGAAAGAGTTTTTGTGAGAGTGAGCAGTGATTTCCAGAGGCCATGTGGAGGGGGCACAGGAAAGGATGAGGACAGGTTGATCAGTAACTGCCAAGTGACTGCGAGACAGGAGAAGGTACCCGACTGCACCCTAGGGTGACTTAAGATAATGAAGATGTACTGTGTGTTCTTGAAACGCTACTAGAGGATTTTTAATGTTCTCATCACAAATAAATGACAAATGTTTGGGGTGACAATATGCTCAGTACTCTATCAGCTCATTACACAATGAATTCATGTATCAAAACATCAGGCTGTACCCCATAGATTTTCACAATTATTGTCAATTAGAAAGAAACACCCACGTGGGCTTCCCATCCTGACATACGAGTGAATCAGGACGCAGGATTCAACACAGTGTATACAGAGTGACCACAACTGTATGGAAATGCAGTCTAAAAAGTCCAAAACAAAAACCTGTTGGTGGGGCTGGGGTTATGGCGCAGTGGTAGCGTGCTCGTCTAGCATGCGTGAGGCACTGGGTTCGATCCTCCGTGCCACATAAAAATAAAATATTCTGTCACCTGCAACTAAAAAATAAATATTTTAAAAAAACCTGTTGTAAGCAATTTATCAATTGATACTTATAAATAAAGTTTTTGAAAGATCTAAATATAAGATGAAGGCAGGCAGAGGGGCTGAAGGAGCTCCAGACTTTCCTGAGTGGGTAGCTCATGTCTGAACAGGGCATGAACCCTGCCTGCCACGAGCTGCCTCTGGAGAAACACACAGGACCCCAGCACCCCGGAATGTTCATAACCTTTGTTTAAACTTAGAGCTATCAGCCAAAGTCCAGCCACTGAGCCAACGTCACTGCATTTGGCAGGGGGATTTAAGTGAAATGGAAGTTATTGATTTTTTAAACAACATGCACAGTGTAACCAAGCTTTGTGCCCCCTGCCCAGTCCTGCCTCCTGTCCTGCTACTGTGCCTGTTCCTGGAGGCAGCCTGGAGGATGCTCAGATGGTGATAAGGAGGCCGCCTCCTGAGATGGAATTGTGAGGGAGGAATGCTCTCTTTCTTCTTTATAATTTCTTATAGAAATTCTGTATTCTTTTTACAAAAACATGAGAATTCATTATTCTTTAAAAATAGAGAAAGGGAAAGAGAAGAGGAAGGTGAGGAGGGAAAGAAGAAAACATTTACAGATACAGGGGTCAATTTTCCACCAATCTGATCTGTCCTGTCTTCCATAATGGCATCCAATAATGGTGACACTAACTTCATTCAACAGCGGCAGACGGTGCTCCCATACTTGGAGAAATGCCTTATGAAATGGGAGGAAGCACACTCCTGAACATTTTGAAGAACAAATTTTATTTTCAATTAAATAAAATGGGTTCAAATCACAAAGTCCAGCCAGATTTCCTGCAGAGCACAGGGGTAGGGTGACTCAGAGTGACTCTGTGGCAGTAAGTGGATGAACATAAACTTTTAATTTGGGGTTTCTGGCTTTTACGCCTGCGGGATTCATGCTAGAGCTAACAGTGATGAGACAGGTTTTGTGCCCAGGTCCTTACAGGACGCTTGTCAGAGGCCCAGGCCCAGCGTTGTTTGTGTAGCGGCATGGAAGCAATCACATGTCAATAACACCAAACGCAATGTACACAGATGCTTTTTCCTTGCTCATACTACTTATGTTATCAGGAGATATTCAAGCACAAGTTGTAATGATAAGGAACATTACCTTTATCTCTTGTAGAGAATAATATCAGCAAAAATTAACAGTCACACAGAAAGTCATGCACATGTTTAATTTAAACATTGAGCTAAAACACTAAACATCGAGGTCACAAGTTCATAGGTAGCCATTTGGCATACGATTTTCACCTCCGTATGGCAAAGTGAGTGCCTGCGTGCCCTTTCCTTTCTGCCATCAGCTCTGAAACCTCCACGGCAGGCCATCAAATCCTGCCTGCTTTTGGGAGCCCGCATTCTGTGTCAGGGGGGATGTGGTAGCTGGACACATATTGTGAATCTGACCAATGTAAACAATAGAAGAACTGAGTGATTTAAATCCCACGCAATTTTTTTTTCCACAGAACCGTAGAAGTGGAGACCTGTGAAAGCCCATCTCTCAACCTGGAAATTTCTCAACTCTGGGAGTTCAAGTGGAGGCAAATACCGCGGACCCTGGGCTCCAGTCTCGACTCCTCCACCAGTCACCAACTGGCAGTTCTCAAAACCCGGCCTCTGGGCCAGCAGCATTGACTCGCAGAGGGCAGAGGGCTTTAGGAACGCACGTCTCAGACCTCACTCCAGCCTGCCCTGGTGCCACCCATGAGGTGTGCCCAGCGGTCTGCTGATAAGCCTCTAGGATTCTGGTGTTCTGTGAAGCCAAGGACCTCCTGCTAGGGAGGCCAGAGCGTTGCACTCCTGCATCTGCCCTCTGAGGCTGCAGCTGGGATCTTTCTCGTGCGCCCAGCAAACCTCGGCACTAAGTGACACCATTTCAGAAGTAAGGACACAGGCCCACCACCCATGGGGAACCAGTTCTCAGGGACAAAAAACCTATCAGAGGCAGCAGCCCAGCACAGGCCCTCAGGACTGCGCCAGACCTGCTCTCATGCGTCTGACTCTGTGAAGACACTGGCCACCTATGATCTGGTACAGAGTAATTTGCTTATGAAGCTCGTGTTTCTTACACTTTGCTGTACTAACAGGAAAGCCAGGAAAATTCCTAAACCCCGACACATCCATGAGACACGGGAGGTGTGGGCCTGGGTTTCTGCAAACCCCTCAACCCTGCCAGACACTGCAAGATCCAAGTGTAGGAAAATAACCAACCCTAAGAGACAAACCAAAGAGGACTAAAAAAAATACAGGAGAAATTGGGTGAGAACGGAAGAGCACCTAGGAGACATCAACCCCACGGAGGGGTGGAGCAGTCCCGAAGCAGCTGCTCTCCAGCTGAGCTTCAGTTAGCTGTCCCATGCACACCCAAGAGCTGGCTGAAGCAGAGATAGTGTGGCTCGATCTGAGAGGAAGCACCTGGGGGCTGCTTGGGCTCTCAGTCCTGTCCACACTGTCCCTCCCCAGACACAGAGGTCCACAGAAGCTCCTGAGCCCTGAGGAGCCCCCACAAACCTATCTGAATGCCCTGTGATCTCATGAGCTATTTAGGTATCTGACGTAAGCCCGTGACAGCCCGGAGGCATGAAGTGTCATCCTTGGTGTCCTGTTGGAAGTCTCAGGACAGGCACTGATCTCAGTCACTGGAGACTGTCTTCCTCCATGGGGCACATCAGCAGGTAGGCCCCACAGACAAACTTGCCCTGCAAGGCCTGCCCCGCCCAGCCCTGTTGCTCCTGGAGGGTGCTTGCCATTCTGGAAAAGCGTTCTGGACACCCCAGATTCCTGGGCACCCCAGGACACAGTCACATAGCTTGGTAGTGTGACTGCCCCAGGCAAGCCACTGAAGGAAACTAAAGTGCTTGGCAGGTCCACAGAGATCTTCAGAGTTATGACACGTGGAAGGCCCCATCGGTAATCCACTTGCCATTAGCTGAAACTCCGTGGTGTGGTGTCCAGGGTCCCAGAAAACTCGAAGGCACAGAATTCAGCCCAACCCAGAGGCATCTGACAACATTGCCACTTGCCATTTGTCTGCAGAATTCATTGACTGAACCCAGGTTCCACGCACTCTGGCAGCCAGTGATCTTTTCTTTCCTTTGACTTCTCTAGCAGTTAAAATTTAGAGCTATGCAGCGTACTTTGAGATATCCAGAAATCCGTTCTCCAGCAGAAAGAGGAAGCTTTCCCCCAAATGTGCCGTTGCAACCTCGAGCTGCAAGTCAGCTCCCCACGCAGCTAACACAGCAAGAGAAGCCAGTATTGAGACAGCGATGGGAAATGCCGCTCAAACTATTTCCACAAGGTCACCAGCAGCTCCCTCACTTGCCACCTTCCCTCTCTCGGCACCCGCCATCCTGGCCCTTCCTCTCTGGATGCACCAAGACAGAGCCCCAGTGTGTGGGTGAGGTTGTGACGAGGCTGACGGGGCACAAGAGAGCTCAAGCAGCATCGAGTCCTGACGAGAAGCAAATGCCCGGGTCCTGCTGGCATTTCTGCAGCTGGCTCAGGAAGCAGATATGGTGGCCTCAGAACTCCAGGATGGCAGGCCAGCCTGCCACACCAAGGAAAAGACACTCTCACAAGCAAGCAAGCAAAGCTCCTGACCGATGCATTACAATCCCCATGTTAGACATATTAGATACGCTCGCCTTGCCCACGCCAAAGATGTCTGAGCATCGCAAATGGTACTTCAGGCTCAACTCCTCCACTTCCAAGGGAGAAAACATGAAATACGGTGTCGATTAAAATCTGATATAATTACCATCTGATCATTTTTCTTTCCATGTCAACAAATAAGAATGGAAATTAAAGAATTTTACTCTATCTGCTATCGAAAAATAAACAAGTCATAAACATGCCATTAGCATCTAATTGAGAAGAAACCTGAAGTGCAACATTTTAACAGCCAAAAAGAATCTGATTCCCTCCAACAGCCACTGACAAGCCACTTTAAGACATGGGAAATATTTGCAGCCCGTGCAAATGAAATTCCCGCTTGGCAGACGGTGAGGTGAGTTTCCCCAGAAGCCACATGGATGCATTTACGCGGTCCCCGCAGCTGCATGAGTCACACACGTGTATGTGGTAAGTCTTGGAGGCAGAGTGCTTTACTTAGGACAGTGCTGCTCCAACTTGAGCTCTGAGAGGTCTCTGTGGCCACAAGGGAAAGGGAGCCAGCGCCCGGGTGTGCTGTCCCTCCTGAGCAGAGGCTGCGGGTCTCGCATTCTGTGAGCAGTGGAATTGTCACTGCAGGTCTCAGTGCACCCGAGAGAACCAGCAGCAGGACTTGAAGCTGAGTCACAAGAAGTCTGCGCCCCGTGTGACTCATGAGATCCAGACATCCCCTCTGCTCTCCACTCTGACTCATGATATCAGGCTTGGAGGAGGAATTCAACTCTGGTAAGCATTAGAGTGAGGAATTCCAGAGAGAAGCTGGCTGAGAGAAAAAGGTAAGAGCAGGAGATTGGGGAGGGGGCAGGAAATGATGATTTTTCTCCCAACATGGAAAACAGAACACTTTAGATCAAAGCAAAAGTGATTTTTCTAAAAAAAAGCCTGAAACTGGCCTCAGTGAGCTGCTGAGCTCACGCGTGGTCAGAATAACCCCAAATGAATCCTTAAGGTATCTCCCGGGAAGGTAAAACAGGAGAATGTTCCCAACCACATCAGCTCATTCTTCAGTGGGAAACTGGAATTGTCATCTGTACACATAAAACAGCAAGCATTTCATTTTTTAAAATATTCCTGAGCCCGTCGATCTCCCTATGTGAAAGCAAAAATCACAGAAAAGTGGCGGTGTTTGGGGCTCTGGAGCAGCCAAGCCAGCGAGGGAGCCTCGGCTTTCTCTGAAGTGCACTGAAAGCATGTTCTCCACAGCCTAACTTCAAAGGCACAGGAGCACTTCCCTGCCTGCCTGGCTTCCTGAAGGAGAGGCACACCTCCCAGATGCACGGAGGCCTCGTAGCTCAGTTGTACAAGGGAAGGTGCTTCCAAACCAGGTACGGCAACTAATGTCAGAGAAAACACCTGCAAAGGCCTGGCAGGCAGTGCTCCTCCTGCCCTCAGATGACTGCTCTGCCACAGGGCGGCCGTTCAGAACATTTCACAGAGGGTTAGATCACTGCAGGAAGAAAGTCACTGCCCATGTTCAACTTTGTTTTAGAATAAGACTCAACCTAAACTCTGAGTAGGAGTCACTGACTAGAATGGCAATGTGCAGGAAGCTCAGTTGATCTAAACACTCAATGAGGCAGTGTGCACTCACGTTCTGCAGCGTGCACTCACTTTCTGCAGTGTGTATTTATGTTCTGCAGCATGCACTCACGTTCTGCAGCGTGCACTCACGTTCTGTAGCGTGTATTTATGTTCTGCAGTGTGCATTCATGTTCTGCAGTGTGTATTTATGTTCTGCAGTTTGCACTCACATTCTGCAGCATGCATTCACATTCTGCAGCGTGCACTCACGTTCTGCAGCGTGCACTCACGTTCTGCAGTGTGCACTCACGTTCTGCAGTGTGTATTTATGTTCTGCAGCATGCATTCATGTTCTGCAGTGTGCATTCATGTTCTGCAGTGTGTATTTATGTTCTGCAGCATGCACTCACATTCTGCAGCATGCATTCACGTTCTGCAGCGTGCACTCACGTTCTGCAGTGTGTATTTATGTTCTGCAGCGTGCATTCATGTTCTGCAGCGTGTATTTATGTTCTGCAGCGTGCACTCACATTCTGCAGCATGCACTCACGTTCTGCAGTGTGTATTTATGTTCTGCAGTGTGCACTCACATTCTGCAGCGTGCACTCACGTTCTGCAGCTTGCACTCACGTTCTGCAGCTTGCACACATGTTAAGCAAACTGAGGGCGGGGTGGGGGGGGGTTGCAAGTGCATTATGAGTCTAGCCTCTGCCAGACCCGCAGCAGCTGTGTAGGACCAAGGCAATGCATGAACGAGGGAAATGCACCTGAAGCAGGCTCGCGCGTGCTCCAAGAAAAGCAGCATCAGCCGCTGTGTTTTCAATCGTCCCATTTAAGTGCCATGAACCGAAGAGAACCAGGGAATAGCTGAAGAGGAAGCGAAGCTCGCGAGCAGGTGGGAGCACAGGCAGCACTCCACAGAGTGAGCTCGTACATAGCCCGGCCCTGCTGTCTGCTGTGGCAGCTCCCAGCGGCCCAGTCCCATGGGGTCTCATTCCCAGAATACTAACTTTCTGCTCCATATTTCAATAAAATGCCAAAATTCCCCAAGCAAAGGACTCACACAGCTCTTTCAGATGTGAACACCGTGCGCTGGGATGCAGAGAGGGAACACACTGATGAACTAGGACAGTCCATATGCCCAAGGTTCACACTAAACGTGGGTTTTTAACCTAAAATTTTACATTTCACGTGGAGTTCTGATTTGACACAGGCGTATGTTATGCAAAACCCTTTTCATAAGAAATCTTCCTGCTTTTGTCTCCAAAAATACCCTAGTCTTACCATCTGAAAATGACTCTCCAAATACACACGATTTAATAGCTCCACACCATTTTCTCATTGTTAACATGAAGTAACATGAAGTAACATGAAATTCTTGTGAAAATTACATTTGGAACTCAAGTGGAATGTTTTTAACTCCAAATCAACATTACCAGAGGGAATAATATTTGGGAAAACACACATTAAACATTGGTACAAATTTAATGAAAAGGCATATTATCATATAAGATGGAATGTTTCTGGAATTTTCTTTTATGAGATTTGTTTTCATCTAATGATATCTAATCAAACAATCGGCATGTCTTGTCTACACAGCAAGACCGCTACTCGTGGGACTTACTGAATTTTGTCCAACCTTTGCTCCAAAGAAATTATTGTCTCCACATCAGCCCGGATGACTTCTTAAGCCCTCGTGGTGGTTCCCCTCCAGGCACGGCTCTGGCCTTCGTCACCTGCACACGTCAAACCTCAGCACCAGCTTTACCCGCAGGACCTCCTGCACAGCTCCCCCAGCAGGGTCTCAGCGGCACCTTCCTCCGGCCCGCCTAGTGAGCCCCACAAGCTCAAGTTCACGGGCTGGTTTTTAAGAGACAGGACCCCCCCACCACACCCTACACTGCCCCGAGGTGAACCTGGTGGCCCCAGGATCACAGACAGGTGTGACATGTCTACAGCAGCTCTGCATGCTGCTTGCGAGGGACGCAGAGGCCACTCACTCCATGGACTCCAGAGAGCCTCTCTCCACCTTGCAGACAAAAGTGGCTGAAAGATAAGAGTCATTACTCTATGTGCACAATCGTATTTTAAAACACACAACTTACAATGTTACTTCTCTTAAAACTGAGGATTAAAGCACAAACGTTTTTTGCTAAATAAATCTACTTTAAAATGTGGATTGCAAATATTTCTCACTGCATTCACGGGACCTGCTCTTATTTCATGAAGAATTGAACATATTTATAGAACTCCACTGGAGTCTTTAAGAGGCATAGAACTATATAGCCTTTTTGTTTGTTTCTGAATTATAATTTAGAAAGAAAATAAAATTGAAAAATAATCTTCACTGAACCCGGGGGACAGTGGGTCAAAGTGCTCTGTAACACGGGGAAAGCAACCACACCACCGTAGGCTGCAGGGACACCCAGCCACCCGTGGCCCAGAGGCTGACTGCTGCCTTCTGCCCGGGCCCGCGTGGGCATGCGACCTGAGAACCCCCGTGCCTCCCCTCACACGTGAGTGCAGTTGGTCGACGGCGGGGTGTCCATCCGACTTCTGTGCTCTCTGTTGTCACTGAGCGGTGACTCACCGCGGATGTGGCACTTGAACACTTGCTTGTAGGCCTTCCTGAAGTTTTCCGAGAGAAACGCGTATATGATGGGGTTCACCGAGGAGTTGCTGTAGGCCAGGCAGTGGGCGGTGATCCTGAAGAAGAAGGAGGCCGGGGTCAGCGGGAAGACTCCGAACTCGGCCCAGAGATGGATGACGTGGTGGGGCAGCCAAGATATTCCAAACACCACCACCACCACCAGGACTGTCTGTGCTGTCTGGCGGAAGAGAGGGAGGGGGGAGAGAAAGGAAACGCGTCTTTTACAACAGAAAGAACCCAGCATTCTAAAATACACACCAAGCAAGTCTACACACGTGTCCACGGAATCAAAGAAAAGGCATCAAACATGCTTCAGATGTCAGCCTCCACTTCATATGGAATCTGTGTTTGAAACTTCACTGGACCTGCCAATATCTTCCACAGCAATTTTGGGACTCGTGTGAAATACACGTGGATTGTACCGAAGGTGCTCCGTGGCATTGGGCAGAGGGGTGCAAGGGCTAAAGACCTTGGCTTTCAGACGAGCAGGACTCTGCAGTGCCCTTGGGCTGCTCTGGCCAGGGAGCTTGGATGAGCATGAAACTGCGCTCCCTGCGCTCAGCTCCACGACACACCTGAAGACACCTAACTTACTCCTCATGAGCCTCTGGGGACTCCAGAGCACGTGACTGGTGCGCTGATGCCCTTTGGAGAGCCATGCTGGTTTCACCTCTGGACTGCCTGCTCGCTGGCGGGTATCTTAACCCTTACCTTGCTGCTGCTGCTAATTCAGAACTACTTGCAAACAGGAGGCAGGGTCTGCGTTTTCCCTTGCAAATTATAGGAAGAGGTTGACCTCGGCGGTGCCTAGTTCCCCACCGCCTTGCCAGCTGCACTCTTAAGGGGCTGCAACGAAGCCCCAGGAGGACTTGGGCCTTAGGAGGACTTTACCTGCTCACTACGTGTTGAAAGGCAGCACCAGATAGTTAACTTGTGACTACTGGAAACCACCTCTATAAATTCAAACAGAAAACAAAGCTCCATTTTATTTAAATGCCTTAATTAAGAGAGTATTTTCTTCCTACAAGATATGAAGAAACCACTGGGGTTCTTCCTTAAAAGGATGCAGCTCCAGGACCATTCAGGGCCTCTGGTGCCTTGAAGGTGGCAAGAGAACCCAGCTAGGCATCCTGACAGTTAATCCTGACCCGTGCCTGGCTGCCTGCACCATTTCACCAAGCCCCTGCCACGCCCTGTGAAGCCAGCCTAAAGGATCCACATAGCCAGGTGCCGTGGCACAAGCCTGTAATCCCAGCACTGTGGGAGGCTGAGACAGGAGAATCGCGAGTTCAAAGCCAGCCTCAGCAATGGTGAGGCGCTAAGCAACTCAGTGAGACCCTGTCTCTACAAAAAACACAAAATAGGGCTGGGGATGTGGCTCAGGGGTCAAGTGCCCAAGTTCAATCCCTGGTGCCAAAAAAAAAAAAAGGATCCATAGGTTGTTGATGGGGAAAATGAGGATCAGAAGATTAAGGCAAGTGCCTGATGCCCCACAGCGAGATGCAGAGTCAGCGCTAAACCAGGTCTGTGTGCTCCGAAGTCCACGTGCAGAGGCCGGGATGAGGGGCTCACAGATCTCCCTGGACACATTATGCCCACTGCTGCCCACCCAGGGCTGCTTCTCAAGTACAGCATGTGGTTATATGGTAGACAGAAGCCCCCAGAAGATAGTACTTGCCTCAGTTCTGAGTTAATCAGACAAGGTAGCTCCTGGCCTCCGTGGGTGACCAGTTCTTGCCCCAGCCCCTCTGCCATTGTCTCCACTCTTTGCAAGGACAAGGAGCATCCAAGCGTGAGAGGCACATTCTTTCCTCCCCTTGTCCCAGGGGCAGGGATCCAGTGACCTCTGTTTTCTCACATAAAGCCCAGGTTGTGATCTTTGGAATGCATCTAACATGTGCAGGGGTAGAGGGGTGGCTGGATTTCAGGTCAAGGGCAGCAAACATCAGCAGTCAGAGGGAACAAGTAAGCTATCAAGAGGCAAGGGTCTGAGCCTGACAGCAGGTCTGTGCCAAAAGGTGGATGCATGGCCTTTGGAAAATGATATGACCTTGCTGGATGTGGTGCTGCACACCTGTTATCCCAGCAACTCAGGAGGCTGAAGTAAGAGGATCACAAGTTCAAGACCAGCCTCAGCAACTTAGCAACTGTCTCAAAATAAAATAAAGATGGTAAATTAGTTCAGTGGCAGAGCACTCCTGGGTTCAATCCCCCATGTGCAAAAAGAAAAAGAAATATATATATATATTTATAACAATGTTTGTTTCTCTGTTACAAAATATATACCTATATGTAAAATATATATATATATGTAAGTTGAGCCTCAACTTACTTATTTGTAAAGGGGATGAACCAAGGAAGTGGTTCTTGGCTGCCTCAGCTATTTAAGCACTAAAACAACTCAACTATAAAAACCCGTGGACAGGTGTTGCAGGGTGAAAGCTGACTTGTTAAAGGCACTTACTGCATGATACACAAAGCAAATGGATGGTTTGCTCACCTATATAAGGGAGTGTTTGCTGTCAATCCATTATTCCATTAGTGTAAGAGAAATGCCATTCTCAGATGATTTAACCAAACAATCTAGATATGATTATAGCCAGAAATTGATCAGAAAACATCCCCTTTTCTTTCTAAAGACAATCAGGCTATCTCTTTACTTCAAAAACTAACAGCCCTCATGGATACGCCATCCTTTCCATTGCTTCTTTTCAGAAATGTTTACTAAGAGCAAAGCTTAGGGCAGAGACAGATCCCAGCACCTTGTTAAGAAGATCCATATCTTATCAAGATCACAAGGCAAGTGACAGTGTGTCCTGGGTACAGAATATTTTTTATAACAGTGTTTGTTTCTCTGTTAAAAAACTTGTCTTCAAATTCTTGGTAATTCCACTGGTTTTCTCATAAACATGAAAGAAAGACATTTTCTCTTGGTTAATGGTAGCTTTGAAATGTGACTGGATTATGATCTGCAATATAAATATTGAGAAAGAAGACTAAATTTTGCATAAACTGTCATTTATCTGAGACTGTTCCTAAAAGGTTTGATAGTGTATTCGTCACACTGACTGTGGAGACTCGTCAGTGCTTTTCTGCCTCCTAAGCCTCATCCAGCCTCACACCTGCTGGGCTGGGGTTCTCCTGGCAGCTCCACTTCACCCTGCACACAGGCTCTGTGTGCTTGGTCCTCCAGTCCTCGGGCTGGCTCCACCTCAGCCGTAGCAGTCTCGGGTGGCAAGTGCACCCACATGCACAGCTGGGGACAGTACATGGTTTTGGTGCTGTTTCTCTCCTGAGCAGATGCTGGAAGAACTGAGCAGGCAGGAGATGGGGCAGGAAGAAGCTCCGCACTGGTAGGAAGCCACCCTTCTTGATTCACAGCTTCCTCTAATTACGTCAAACTGAGAAAAGAGTGTTAGGAACGCACTTGCTCAAAAGTAAAGATCTAATCAGAATAACGCCCGTGTGCTAACACCATCCCTGGGCTTCAGTAGATTGACATGCCATCGTGACCCAGCACCACGGGGCTTGAAATTCAGATGTCTAGGCCTGGTCTCCGGGGCTGACTCCGTCGGTAATGGTTACTCGATAGCTACCTGGGAACGTGTCTTTTTAATAAGCTCAGTAGGAGCTCTGTGAATTACATAAAAGGCATGGCAGAGTGGAATTACCTCGCCCACCTCAAGTGAAAGACAATCACAGATGCTCATGGCCCCTAAGGCTGAAGCAGCCTCCTTCCCAGAACAAGCAAGAAAAGCTGCCTCCCTTCATTTCCCCTGAAACATGGGGATGTAACACACGGACTCCCTGTATGGACAACGTCAGAAAGCAAAGCAAGCTCCCCTGCATTAAAAGTGAGACTGACTTTTCATTCCTAACATGATTGTTTTCTTACAGAATTGTTTGCCTCTACCAGAGATGGAGTTATCCCCACTGTATGTGCCACTCATCTAACTTGTCCATCTAGAAAATAGAATCCCAGGATTCTGACAGAAAAGCCATTGCAGCTGTACTCAACTTCTGCACCAATTCTACCTGGAATTGAAACAGGCCGTTAGTGTGGCTTCCTTTTGTTCCTTAAGCCAAGAGCATCTAGAAGAGCTAGACTCTCATGACTGAGGGACTCTTTCCAAGTCATCTGAGATGTCTGTCCTCTCTTCAAACAGCCCCATGCACCCTCTGCCTCCTGGAACTTGGCCGGGAGGAACCAAAGAGGGGAGCATGGAAAGCGTTGCCTGAGCTGCATAAATGACCCCGCGCTGCCGGACACTTCAATCAGAAAAACAAGAGCACCAGGAAGAGCAGCTGGTGGCTACCCTCGCTGGTGGCAGGCCCTGAGATGCCTCTGACCTTGTCCTTGGGCACCCACCCAGAACACCATGCACCCCATTCTGAAGCCCTGCTTACAAATTCCTTTGAGAATCTGATCATTCTCATGCCAGAAAGACATCTTCCCATCTAACAGAGCTCAGCATCTCATCGATCACAGGGCTCCACACTGTTGCTTCTGCAAGAGAGACCACACGTTCTCTTGTATTTTCCTCCCAATGTGGAGAATGACTATTTAGCATGCTTATCTTGCTCCATAATAATAAATAAATTGTACCCAGCAAACCCTGTGAACATAGGAGTGGTCTGAACATTTGTACCCTCCCCCGAAACTCATGCTGAACCCTAATCACCGGAAGACAACAGTATTAACAGGCAGGGCCTTTGGGAGGTGACTGGGCCATGGAGTGGAGCCCTGGCGAGTGGGATTAGTGCCCTTTCAACACAAGCCACAGAGCTGCTCCTCATGAGTGCAGAGAAGGCGTCATCCATGAACCAGGAAAAAGGCCCTCACCAGACACCACATCTGCTGGCCCTTGACCTTGGACTTGCCACCTCCAGAAACATAAGAAGTAAATGCCTGTGGTCTGTAAGCCTCTCGGGATGCGGTGTTTTCTTGTGTCAGCCTTAACCAGATAAGATAAATGGATAGAGCACAGAGAAAGAAAACTTTACTTAGCCACTGAGAAGAAGGCCTGGAAGTGAAAGGAGTTAAAATAAGTGAAGTATCAAAATCTATATCCATCGGTCCATATCTATCAGAATCTGTCCCACTGGTCCACTCTCCACCGGGCTCCGTCACCTCCGTCCACTCTCCACCAGGCTCTGTCACCCCCATCCACTGTCCACCGGGCTCTATCACCTCCTTTCACTCTCCACCAGACTCCGTCAACTCTGTCCACTCTCCACCGAGCTTGGGGTACATGTGCACAGGTGGCAGTGCTCTGAGCTGAGACCCAGGAAAACACCACAGTGGGTCAGCTGTCCACGGGCAGGGGACTTGCCACCTGTCCGGCTCGGACACTGCCTTCCTTTCTCTGATCCCCCCTCCCTCCTCTGCCTCCTCTCTCTTCACCTCTTCTCTCTTTCCACTCCCTCCTCTTGACCCTCCCCGGCATCTCTCCCCTATCTCTTTCTTAGACAGCGCCCCCCACCTCCACCACATCCATTTGTTCTATACAAACAAAAAGGCAATTAAATATATCAAAGAGACCTGACATCTGTTCAGAGGATGAAAAGGGTCGGAGACAGAAGATAAATTTTCTCCCCTTCGTTCTTATACAGTAAAAATGAACAAAAGAAAATAATATATAAATACGTATTTATTTACATATGTACATGTATGTTATGTGTTAGGTCGGGTCAGGGTCCAGGATGTCCAATTAGGGACACCAGTCAGCGGCTGCAGAGTGGAGGGGCCAGCCAGACGCTGAGGGCACCAGTAGACACGCCTCCTGTCAATCAATGGATTTTCCTGACCTATTCAGGAAGGACTCTGGCCTTCTCTTCCTGCCCCCAAGCTCTCCCCTTCCTGACCGGGTTTTTCAAATTCTCCCTAGGCCAGAGCCCCAGCG
Organism: Geosciurus inauris; assembly: GCA_004024805.1. Lineage (NCBI taxonomy): Eukaryota > Metazoa > Chordata > Mammalia > Rodentia > Sciuridae > Geosciurus > Geosciurus inauris. The sequence goes on from PVHX01001553.1 coordinate 202,029, forward strand.
GCATTCTCCCGGACACACTCTGGTGGATGGGAGGATTCGGCCCGAGAGCGTGTATTTTCAATAAAGCCTTGCCGAGCGGCTTTAATTCATCTCCTCCTGGTCGTCTAGTCTTTACATTATGCACATACATTTATACAAAATAATTGTTAAACTAATCATTCATCTTTAAGTTTTTATCATAAAATAGTACAGAAGCCGGGTCCAGTCATTTCTTACATATTTTCTTTCTTTTGAGCACTTTGCTCTACAACCCTTCTAGCTTCTCTCCAACACCTCTTCAAATACACAGAATAAAACTAACCATGGTCACTAATAAAATCTACAAAATACTAAGGAAATGTCTTTTTTTCATTCTTAGTAACCACAAAATTTTTGAATCAATAATAACCCTTTAGCATATGCCAATGGTGTCGTCTCTGTTAAAGTCCAATGAGCCCTTCCCTCCTGAAGGAAATGGACATGTCCCTCCCCAGGCTCTTGAAATGCTCATCACATTGAGCAAGACTCTGGAGTGACATTGTTCTCTGGCACTTCAATGCCGATTTCCAAGGCCTCTTAGGATCCCATGTGTCAGTCCAGTCTTGAAGCAGGTGATGAGCTACAGATGACCATCCCAGGGGACGTTATAAATCATCTTTCATTGTT
>PVHX01001554.1:0-203948 GCA_004024805.1 Geosciurus inauris
GCTTCGGGCTCGGCTTCGGGCTCGGCTTCGGGCTCGGCTTCGGGCTCGGCTTCGGGCTCGGCTTCGGGCTCGGCTTGCAACCCAAACACCAGAGGTGCTGAGTGCGGCTTCCTCTGGAGGTAACAAGCACCCGGGTCCCGGGGGGCCAGTCCACAGGGGCTGCGGGCTGTCTTCTCAGCAGTGTCCATGAGGGTTGTTTACACCTCAAGTGTGGTCCTGGGCCAGTAGCCGCCTGGGGAGCCTGTGGGCAACGCAGGCCTGCAGGCAGGACCTGGCAGGGCCCATGTGGTGACCCTGGGACTCGTGTGCCGGTAGCCGTGGGGGAATCGAGGTCCACGATCGACCCCATGTGACAGGGCTCGGGGGCGGGGATGGTGGGGCGCAGGCACCTTGTCTTGGACGGCACCTCTCACTCCTCTGTGGACGGACACCACCACCCACAGGGCCGTGGTCGCAGGCGTCCACTTCAGGCCCCACAGGACAAGGCGTGCGGCTGCCGCTCGATCTGCGAAGCGCTCTGCCAGACCCCAGCACTCAGCGTGGGCAGGGCCAGCAGGGCCAGTACCAGGAGCACCAGGACCTCGAGGGCAGGACGGGGCTCCCTCCTGGGTGGAGCAGGCCTGAGCCGGTCCAGGCCCCATCGCCTCCGGTCCTTGCTCTGTTTTCCTCGGCTCCTCGTGACAGCTCGAACAGAGAGGAGGGCTCACAGGGACTTGCTCCAAGGGCACCTCTGCATGCCCCAGGGCTCCCAGGGTCCGGCGGGGGCGGGTGTTCTCTGGACGGAGCAGGTGCTGGGCCTGGGTGCCTGGGATGCCCTTGGCTTCTTGACCACCAGTCCTGGGTGCAGGCTGGACTCCCCCAGCCAGCTTTGATTCCAGGGCCCTGTGAGGCTCCATTGGTAGGAGAGGTGAGGCACTGGGTCTAGGCCAGCTCTGCCAACTGCTGTGACACAGGGACCCGCGAGCCCTGGCAGTGAGCAGGGCCGGGCCGTGGCCATGAGCATGGCTGCTGCGTGCCGTGAGCCTGTTGCACGTGTGGTTACTGAGGGTGGAGGTTCCAGGCTCTGTGGGGGTGTGGTGAGGAACAACCCACCCCGGGCAGACGCCTACTGAATGGGAGCTTTGTGAGCAGACCCACCTCAGGGGACGCGGGGAGAGGACCCTCAATGGGAGGGGCTGGGGCCATGAGGGCCTCACAGCTGGGCAGGGCAGCCCTCGTGTATCTGAGGAGGGAGGCCAGATCTAGGACGGAGCCTTCCTGGCAAAAGAAGGGGCAAAGGCCCTGTGGCAGCCAGCCTCGTGGGCCCGGAGCTGGGTGGGCAGGGGAGCGGGAGAGGCCATGCCAGGTGCGGCACCACCAGGCCCAGAGGCTTGTTCGCGACGCAGCAGTGGCTGCTCCCGTCCCCCCGTGTCCAGCGGTCCCACATCCTCACCAGGACTTTGCTGTGTGCCCAGGAGCAGGTGGACTGGCTTTCCCAGGCCATGGGAGGCTGGCCATGGCCATAGCTGGGAGGGCAGGTGTTGACGCTTGCTGGTTCCCTTTTAAGATGGACCCTGCTCCAGGCACTTTGGTCCTGAGCAATGGCACAGAGGTGGCGTCTGGGACACCTGCCCCGAGCTTGCTCACGGAGAGGCAGGAGGTGACCACCTTGCCCAGGGGAGGGCCGTGGGTTGGTGAGGAGAAGCTCCACGTGTTTGCAGACAGAGTCTGTGCAAGGCCCACCCAACTTGTGACCCGTGAGGCCCAGCCTGGGGACAAGGGCTTCTCCAGAAATTGAAGACCAGCAGAAAGGCGGAGAGGACACAGCCAATGAGCTGGGCTCCCCTGACCCCAGGAACCAAGTGAGGGAGAGACAGGGCCAACGTCAACGCTCCTGTGAGGTCAGGGCGAGTGGTCCTCCGTGGAGATCTCTGGACTGGGCAGTCAAGGGTTTGAGGAGTCGGTGAAGGACCAGGACCACACTGAGGGCAGAAAAGGGTGAGAGAAGGGGCACCTGCAACAGCAGATGTGGACGTCCAGGTGCAGGGGCTGTGAGGGTGTGGACGTCGAGTAGAAAGGCCAGGCAGGTGTGGAGCGGGAGCTGGTCCTGAACAGGAGCTGTTCCTGAGCAGGAGACGCTGTAGGGACAGCTGAGGGCCACCCTGCTCTCTCGTGACAAGGCCCCTCATGGTGACATGTGGTCAGAGCCCCTGTCCCACCCGACAGCTGTACTCAGACAGGCAGCAGCAGGTACAGGTGAGGATGTGGGGGCCACAACCTCCTGGGGGTGGGAGTGAGATGATGGGGCAGTGGAGACCATCAGGGTCGGGAAAGGACAGCAAGGTGGCCCTGTGGTGCAGCCCGCCCTGCTTGGCACACTCCAGTGCAGCTGAAGGTACTCTGCACAAATCATGGCCACATTCATGGTGGCACTTCTCAGCAGCTGGGGTAGAGACAGCCACGTTCTCAGCCGTTGCTGGGTAACAAATGTGGTCTTCTCACAGGAACAGGGAGACGGCCCTGGCACAGCCACTGTGAGTCAGAGCTCGACGTCACCTGGGCAACCAGAGCCATGGAGTGCCACCAATGTCCAGGACAGGCCCACCCAGGAGGCAACCGGCTCCAGAGACTGGGGCTTCTCTCAGGTGACGAGAACGTCCTGATGCTGGGCAGCTGTGATGCCTTCCCATGGAGCTGCTCCTCTCTCAACTCTGGAATGGGTCCCAGAGCCGGGTGCTGGCAACCTCGGGGTCTCCTGGCCCAGGCACTGCATCTCCTGGCTCCTTCCTCACAGAGGGAAGGGCAGGGCATCCCTGGGCCTCCTTTGTGTGGGCACTAATCCCCTTGTGAGGCTCCACCTTCCTGACCTCGTCACCCAAATGACCTACCTCCTGACACAGTCACTTTGGGGACCCAACCTTCAGAACATGGCGTGCAGTTCAGGACTTAGGATATTTAACAACCAAACATGTCTCAACCACAGCAGAGTAGGACTCCTGTCCAAGACAGCCTTGTCTGTTGTCTGAATAGCTAACTGGCCACTCAGCTCCTTGTTGCTGTGCCCGAAGCCCTGAGGAGAACACTGCAGAGGAGGACCGTTGATTTGTGCCCGTGGCTTCAGAGATGCCCATGCTGGCCTGCTCCATTGCTCTGGGCCTGAGGCGAGGCCCAGCGTCATGGCGGAAGGCGTGGTGGCGGGAAGCAGCTCTCCATAGGGCAGTGGGGGAAGACAAGGCCCTCCCGGGCTGGCCCCCAGGGGCTTGCTGCCTGCAACAGAGTCCCAGCCAGAGCCCATTCCCCCCGGCCCATGCCTCCAAGCCCCGTGTCTGCACACACTCGCTGGGACCCAGCCTCGGGGCTCTCCAGATCCTAACCAGAGCAGATTCCAGTCCCTTACCATGTTTTCACCCTCCGCCTGTTTATTTTTTGTCAATCACTGTATTTAAAGTGACGCCTGTTTCGTGGGTGATATCCCAGCCTCCCAGGACTGGCTGCACTGTCTCCTGCACATGTGCCCACAGCGGGCTTGTGGAATATGACCTCAAGTGTCACTGAGTCCAAGCACTGTGAGCTGAGTTGCCCACCTCCTGGGTAGTGTCTGGTCTGTCCAGGCCCCTGGAGTTGTGTGCCAGCGGGGGCTTGGCAGCTGTTTCTGCAAGGAGCCCAGTGTGCCAGGGCTCCTGCCTTCCTGGAGGTGTCTAAGTCGTCCACGGCTAAATCAATCCTGAAACCGCTGGTCATGCTGTTTGGACTGGTTTCTTTCAGGCACCTGTACATCTTATCGGGGGCGTTTCCCTCCCCCTGGCAAGTCTCTGGTTGATACTGCTTTCCCATGCTTGAGAAAACTCGCCTGTTACAGGCAGAGGGATTTCTGCCCCAGCTCGGGCCCCAGACCTGCTTCCCACCCAGAGCAGGGCAGCGGGCGGGCTTGGCTGCCGGCGCACTGGCCAGCAGACTCCTGGCCTGGCTGTGGCCAGGGGTGCATTCTGTTGTCCCAGGGGCCCAGGTGCCGGCAGCCCAGGGGAAAGTGGCATCTCTAGTGGGAGTCGGCTCCGGTGCTGTCAGCCAGGTGGCACCACCCTTCAAGGAGGGGACAGTGGAGGGGTGATGTGCGCAGCCCTGATCCAGACAGTAGTGAGGCTGCATCTCCCCAGCCCAGGGCATCCCCAGCTTCTGGCCCAGTGGCCCACCCACCTGCTCCCCTCAAAAACCCACAGGAATCAGTTAGTGCACCCAGGAGTGAGTCTGGACCCTCCCTCCAGCACCCCTCTCCAGCTCCCCGTCAGTCAGCCGCCCTCCTCCAAACCTGGCCTCCCACAGGCCATGCTCAGGACTGGTGACTGCCATCACCAGCCACCTGCACCACACCTGGGGGCTGCCCCAGCCTGGCCCTCCTCCTCTTCAGCTGACCCCTCCATGGCATGGGTCCGTCTCTCTGCATCATGAGGCACCTTGCCAGGACCTGCAGGCACTGTGTCCAGGAGGGAGTGTGTGAGGAGTAGCCAGGGTGCCCGGGGCTCCGTGTGCACGGTGGCTCCCTCCACACCTCTGTGCCCGCAGGCTCTGCGTCTCCTCTGGTTCCTCTTCTGTGCCCCCTGCTGCAGGTGGCCCGCCCTGCCTCCACCTGGCGCCAGCACCACCCACACTGGCTGCTCATCGGCAGTGTCTGCTCCCTCTGCCACTCTCCACAGAGTGAGCACAGATGCCCTCACCTGGGGTGCCACTGTCCCCTGAGCTGACGATCCCCAGGGACATCTGTGCCTGCTGCAACTGAGGGGAGCTACCAGGAGAGTGGTGGGGGCTGGGACAGTGGCTGACACCTGTCTGCACAGGGGACGTCCCACATCCAACAAGCAGCGTGTCGGCTTGCGTGGGAGGCTGGGGTCAGTCAGGTTATGTGCCCTCCTCTGCCCCTCCTCTCTGCAGTGCTGTCCCCAGCTTCCCCCTCCCTCTAGCAGGGCTGGGGTCTGCTAGCCCCTGAGGGGGCTGCTGATCCTGCCTGGAGAGCCTGCAGGGGCTGAAGCCTCCTGTCCCACAGGTCAGAGCTCAGCCACCCAGTCCTGCCCAGACCTTCCCAGACTGAAGCAAAGGACCTTGTGCTGCTGCGGGCTGGGTGCCAGTGGTCCCTTTGGGGACTGAGCCGGGCTGAAATCCTCTCATAAATTGAGTTCCACTGTGGAATTCCCGGACAATATGGACTCCTGCAGAGAACACCCAGGCTAGGCTGCTTTTAGAAAGGGAGCCACTCAGGTTTCCCTTGTAGACATAGCTGTCGGTGGGGAGCAGCCTGGAGCCGTTGGGCAGCACCGTCCTCACGGTCCTCACGGCAGGGCCTTGTGCTCATGTTCTCATGGCAGTCGCTGGGGCTCCTGCCATTGTTTGCTTGTTCCCAGCAGCAGCAAGAGACAAGGGCCCAGCAGTTGGGTTTGCCCATTTAGGAGGTTCATAGAAGTTCTATCCTGAGAAGTCCACTTTCATGTCTCTGCACGAAGGCTCTCCTGCCTGCAGGAAGGGCTGAGAAACCTGTTTCTTTTTTTTTCTTTTTGGTACTGGGGATTGAACTTGGGCACTCGACCACTGAGCCACATCCCCAGCCCTATTTTGTGTTTTATGTAGAGACAGGGTCTCACTGAGTTGCTTAGTGCCTCGCCATTGCTGAGGCTGGCTTTGAACTCACGATTCTCCCGCCTCAGCCTCCCAGAGTGCTGGGATGACAGGCGAGCGCCACCGCACCCTGCTGAGAAACCTGTTTCTGCCTCTGAAACTGCAAACACAGATTCTGACAGACAGAAAAGAGGACATTGCCACAAATCGCTTCGTCTGTGATCTTGTCTGAAAGTGATGCTCTATGAAGAGGGTTGGGCTTTCACCCCTGGCACCCAGCACAGGATTGGGAAACAGCATATCTCCAGGGGCTTTTGCTGGTGCGAGACCCTGATGAACCTGCAGCTTGTTCATTCAGCTCCGCCTCAGCCCCCCATGATGGGGCAGACTGGGGACAGGGACTCACTGCATCAGGATTGTTCTCAATAGCTGCTCCAGAAGTGAACCCAGGGCGACGGAGGGTCACAGGAAGCTTCCTGAGCGACTCTGGGCCTCAGCTGCGGCATGCCAGACCTCGTAGGTGCCAGAGCACATGGGGTCTGTGACTGCAGCCCTCAGGCCCCTGTGAGGGCCAGCCTGAAGTCCTGGAGGCCCTCTGGGACAGACTGGCATCCACCTGCACTCTCACCTTGGCAGGCATCCTCTGCCCACTGTCCAGCACACAGCTTGGGGACTGGTTCAGCTGGCCAGTGCTGCCTGACCGCTCCCTGGGGAGCACTTGAAAATAAGTGGGCTGGAGTGTGGCCTCAGGACACTCAGTCACAGCTTTCAGGCTCCTCTGAGCTGGGCCACCCCACAGTAACCTGTTGTTACTGTGCACACAAGCCACCTAAAGAGCCTGTGGGGCCTGCTCCTGGGTGTGACCAGCACTTCCGCCTTCCCCTGGGTGTGGTCCTAAGGCCCCTGGGGCAGTCCTGGTGGAGTTTCTTTTGCAGTCAGATTTCTGCCTGGAGTTTCAGAAAGCAGAGCGAGAGGGGCGTGGGCTCACTGTGACGGTCAGTGAGGGAACCCGTTTCACTGGGAGCAATGGCGTCAGTCCTGTGCTGAGGACAGGGATCACTCTGTCCGTGGGCTCTTTCTCCTATGGGCCTAGAGCGCTGGTGTTCCTGGCCGCCCCGAGCGCAGCCCCACTGGTCCTGGCTGTGTGCTCTGTGGGCTGCAGCTGCTGCAGGGAAGTGCCTGTGGTGCCCTTTATTCCCTGGGGCTGGATAAGCCAGGCTAAGCTTTCCTCCAGCCCAGCAAGGGCTCAGGCAGCTCCATCAGGCTCTGCCTGGAGTGAGAGGTGCCTGTGGCTGGCTCCCTCGCCCCCTCTAGACCCGCTCCTGGCCAAGGTGTGCCGCAGCTCTGGCCGGTGTGGGCTTTGATCTTAACATTTAACAGGTATCCACACTGATCTGCTCTTGGCATGTTGGTCTGTTTTCTGTTCCCACTAACAGTGCTGCAGACTGGGGAGTCACAACGAAGAGAGGTCGGTTTGGCTCTTGGTTCTGGAGGGCCCAGGCCGAGGGGCCACATCTGGGGATGGCTTTTGCTGTCCCAAGGTGGCGCAGGGCATTTCACATCAGGACAGGAAGCACGTGTGTGCATGTGTGTGCACTTTGTGACATCTCTCCTTCCTGTGAAGCCGCCAGGATCCAAGGGTGGACCCAGTGACCTTGCCTGACCCTCACCATCTGCACTACAGTCAGAGGAAGCTCGCTTCTCTCAGTACTCACAGGGGTTAGCACTCCACAGGGAGGACTGGGGCACCCGGGGCACATCCAGGCCGTCCTGGGCTGCCCTAACAAAGGCAGCCAGAGCTCACCTCTCACAGGCCTGGAGTTGGAGGTGTGGACGTTGCGGGCTGGCCCTCGGGGCCTCTCTGGCCCAGGTGCTGTCTTTGTGTCCTCGTAAGCTCTCCAGCCATGAGTCTGTGTCGTGATCTCTTCATAAGAACTCCAGTAGCACTGGATCAGGGCCACCCTAGTGACCATACTCAACTAATCACCTCTCTAAAGACCCTGTCACAGGACGTCCTGGGCAGGCTGGGGCTGAAGACACGAGAGGCAGTCAGGCCACGTTTCCCTCTGTACCTGGGGCAGAACGAGGACCTTCTGCCAGGGCCCCAGGCTGCGCCTTGCCCCACGCCCCTGGCCCGCCTCCCTCTCTGGTTGCCAGGCAGCTTCAGGCAGGACTTGCAGGCTCCTCTCTGCGGCTATGCATGAGGTGCTGAGCAGGGTTGGGTGGCATCAGGGAATCCTGCAGGACTTTGCTTTGCCTGGTTTCAGGTCCCCACCTGTAACTCGAGGATGAGCAAGGAGGGACAGGTGGGCGGGCCCTGCAGCACTCCAAGCTCAAGGGACAGAGTTGAGCCCAGAGTTCTTCAGTGACCTCCAGGCACCAGCCAGCGCAGGTGGAGGTGCACCTCCCAGGTCCTGGGTGCCCTTCTCAGGCCTGCAGAGGAGGACGGGGGCCAGGTTCCAGGCTGGGGACAGCCCAGGCCATTGAAAGCTTGGGAAGAAACGGAGTCAGTTGCAAAACAGCACTTCTGGGAACCCATGTGCACAAGGGACAGCCTCAGAAAACAGAGAGCAACGTCCTCCACAGGGCAGGGTCTGGGGAGGCCCCTGAGTGTCCTGAGCTTGGCCCCAAGTCTGGGCTGCGTGGGAAGCCTGTGGCCTGGCAGTCCCAGGGCTGGCCCACCAGGGCAGGGAGGATCCACAGACCCAGGGGGCCGCTCCCCACAAACCCCTCTCCCACAAAAGGCCGTTGTTCTCCACTCCAAGACCCTGATGGCTGTTTCGGGGTTGGCTGGCAAGGTCTCAGCTGTGCGGTTTCCAGGAGGCCCAGAGAACATGGGGCCACAGCCGTTGCACAGATGAAGGGGCTCCTTGAAGAAAAGTGGGGGGTGGGCATGGGAGCAGCTGGTCCTATCAAGGGAAGGGGTCAGCCTGGGAGTCCTCGTCCTCTTCTTCCAGAATGTACCAGGGCAGCTAACTGCAAGCGCCCCCTGGTGGAGCGTCTGCCTTATGGCAGGTCAGAGACAGGAACAGTCCGTGACACCCTCCGGAGTGGCCACTGTGACACATCCCAGGGTCCCTCACAGGTGTGGGCCTCCTTCACACTTCACAAAGGTAGGGGCTCCACTCTCACTGGGCAGCCAGGTATGTCCTTGTGGTGCGTGGGACTGCACTGGCTCTGGAACAGGGGCCTGGGGCTGGAGGCCTGGCCTCAAGTCTACGCAGCTCTGAGGCCAAGGATGCCTCCTCAGAAGTGATCTCAACCCAACTGCAGCATTAGAAAGAACATGGGGGCCTCAAAGCTCAGGGCCAGGCTGGGAGGACCAGCTCTCAGGGCAGCATGCATGGGAACCTGGGGGGCTCTGCACTGGCGTATCTGGAGGTGACGGCCCCTCTCTCCTGCAAAAGGCAGTGGTGTCCCTCTGTGGAGCCTGTCCCTCTGCTGGACCCAGCCTGCCCCAGGCCCTAGCAGGCCCTTCCCAGGAGCAGGCTGGGGTTCTGAGGACTCTTAGTTATCTGGCCCTGGCATGTGTTGCTCCCCAAGAGGTCACGGGCCTCTGCTGACCAGTGATGGACAGCTCAGCCCTGGACAGGCTGATGGCTTCTGTGGTCAGACACAGCCCCTTGAGAAACCTTCCACACTGACCCAAAAGTTGTCCCAACTGCACCCCATTCTTCCCAGGCTGCTTAAGCACTTGAGAACCAGACGCTGGTTACTGGGACATCTCAGGCACCCGGACACATTTCCTGGGAAGAGTTCCCGTGGTGTAGCTGGGTTCTAAATGTCTTTGGTCACAGGTTTGGGCTGTGCAGCACATGCACACTGAGGACAGCCGCGGGCCCTCCTGTCATCACCGGGCCTTGGGGCTGAGGCCCTCAGGTGGCTCTGCCTGCTGGGCCCTTCCTCCTGACCCTGAGACACCGTCCTCAGCTCCTGTCCAGTAGGAGTTGACGGGTCCAGCAGAGGAGATACCCCAGGATCAAGGGCACCTGGGGTCCTGCCCAGGGCTGGCTCCCAAAGCAGAAGCTGCTTCCAGTGGTTTCCTCAAACTGCAGGGTTTCAGGGGGAGGCTGGGCATGTGCTCTCATGGTGGTCGGAGAGCCAGGGAGAAGGAACTCTTCACTGGGCTGGGATGGACATCTCGGGGTCCAGCTGGAAAAATGAAATCAACCTGAAGCCAAATCACCACTTAGACTTCTCAAAGCATCAGAGCATGGCCAGGAGGCCCCAGCCCCCAGTGGGTAAGTGGCCAGCCATGCCAGGAGTCTCTGGAAGCACCGGTGGCCTGGAAACCCCTTCCTGGAGGACATTGCTGTGGCCTGGGTGCTGGTCGTCAGAATTGGACATTTAGAGAAGGGTTCTCCAACATTCTCTGCTTGTGCCTCTCCCAGGAGCTGGGCAGGCCCTGGGACATGGAGATGGGGATACACGTGGTCCCCTCCTGGCAGGTCTTGGCAGGGACAAAGCAGAGTGTGCGGGGTGCTGGGCTGAGGGGTGGCAAGGCTCACCCCAAGGAGCTTCGGGGCGTGCTCCCTGCCTGGATGTGAAGTAGGCCCAGGGACGGCTCCACCCAGGAGGAGACATGGAAACTGCCCCCGGAGGTGTGGCCGGCCTGGGGGTGGAGGGCTGTGGCAGAGGGACGGCAAGGGTACTCTCCCAGGGAAGCTGCCTGCCTGCCTCCTCCCCACCCTGGCCTCTGGATGTCCCTGTGAGTATCCACAAGGCAGGCCTTCTGCAGCCACCCCTCCCTGAGAAGGGAGGGTGGAGAGTCAGGATGGTGCTGGGGAGGCACAGGGGCTTACCAGTGGCTTTCCTAACTTGCCAGAGTGATCTCTGCAGGACGGCCCACCCTGTCCCCACCACCTGCCTCCGACCCCACCAGTGGCCCCTGCAACAACTTCCACTCCTGCTCCTCTGTCCCAACTCCCAGCTCTGGGATGCTCACAGAGCGTGGGGTTGGCTGTGGTGGGCATGTCCACAGTATGGAGGTGGCAGGGGCTGCCCACTGAGGCTTTGCTGGTGTTACCTGCACAGTCTTGCAGAGCCCACCAGCTTGGCAGGTGAGGACAGATGGGGAGGTCACTGTCCCAGGGCAGAGCAGGGTCCGCAGTGCTCTCTGCACCGTGAAGGAGGAACAGCACCTGAGGAACTTCCACACATTCCTTGGCGAGACGGCCAGGCTGGCCTCCCTCATGCCCTGGGCAGCGGAGCCCTCTGTCTTCTGCTTCTGGACCCTCCCACCTGAGGTCTCACCTGTGCACAGCTGAGAGGAAGGGAGGGGCCAGAGGCTGCTAAGGAGAAAGGGGAATGGCCTCTGCACTCCCCAGAGGGAGCAGCTCCTGTTCTTCACATGCCCTGTGGGCTCCAGGCACAAAGACAGGTGACAACAGAGAGGCGCAGGGCGTGGCTGGGCTCAGAGCTACCTGTGCGCCAGCCCCGGCCCCAGAAGACCAGAACGGTGTGGAGGAAGCTCCAGCGTGCTGGTGGCTGCACTGTGGGTGTGAAGAACTGCAGCAGGCCCAGAGGCTGAGGCTCGAGGCTCGGGAGAGGACCCCTCCTGCTCCTGACTCCCTGGGCTGGTCTGTACAGTCAAACAGGCAGCGGAGAGGTGGCCCTTGCCCTTGCCTGAGTCACTCGCGCTGCTGGGACCATGGCACAGCTCTGGGTCACCGTCAGGCACCCACGAACCACGAGCTTCTGTTCCTCCTGTCACATTGTCCCTGTCCCTTTCTTTCCGCTTTCCGGCTACTCTGCTCCACAGGATTCCTTGAGACAGTCTCTCAGCATGACAGTGCCAGGCTGAGCATGAGGACAGACCCAGGAGGCCCCTGAGGCATCTGTCAAGTGTTTGCGAAGTGCAGGGACGTGGGGACCAGCCATGAACAGAGGAGGGCGGGCAGCAGGTGCGAGGTCGAGTCCTCGAGCTCCAGCCTCAGCAGCCTGGGAGGGTGAGGCAGTGCCAGGCAGCTGTGCTGCGGGTGCGCTCCTGGGCAGGGATGGCCTCAGAGGGTCCTGCGGCCGCCTGGAGGACTCTCTCATGTCCTCGCAGTGAATTGCTAACGGGCAGAGGCGATCCTGGCTGAAGAAGACCTCGGGCCGTGACGCGGGCAGGCCACCCTCCAAGTTCTCGTCCCCGTCCATTCCGGCCAGCAGGCTTTGCCCAGCTCACGTTTCGGCATGGCCCTGTGGAGCCAGGCTGTTCTGCCCGGGGCAGCCTCTGCGAGGACCCTGACACTCCTGCCACGGGGTAGGGGCTGAGGAAGCAGGCCCTGGAGCTTCCAGAGATGAAGCTGGAAGACAGCACAGCCTTTCCCAGCTGCGCTCCAGCTGCCCCACCTGCACAGGGGATTCTGCAACACAAGGTATGCACAGCACGGAAGGTGCCGGTGTTGGGGGTGACCTGCCAGGAAACCCCCATTGGTATGAGGCTCCCACCTCCAGGGGAACCTGGCCAGAGAAAGCCCACAGAGACAAGCAGAAGCATGAGTCCCCAGGCTTCTATCATCTCCATTTCATCAACAGGATAAAAATATGGCTGTCGGGAAGCCCTGGGAGACACCCAACGGCCACGACAGGTCAGAGGCTGCAGGACAGGCATGGCCGTGCAGCTGCTATTCTCAGGAATGCCACAGCCAGGGACAGGGTTTCTCCCATGGAACTGGATTCTGTGCTGACATCTTGCCGTCTTGTAGGTCTGGAGGACGCAGCCGAGCAGTGTTCCCTTGGAAGTTCTGGAGATGTCCTAGATCACCAGCTGGATTTGGTCACAGGGACTGAAGGGGAATTTAAGAAAGAGAAGGCAGGCACCGAGGAGAGGGAGGAAGGTGGCTATGAAAGCAGAGTTCCTGGTCTGCCTCCTTCATGCAGAAGCAGTGGGCACATCGCTGGCCATTGAATGGCCTTTGTCAGCTGCCATGTGTTTGGGAGGCCATCTGTCACAGCCAGGGCACATGCTTCTTCCCTGGGGCAAATGCCCACAGGTGCTCGAGACGCATGTGCTCAGAACAGCTGGGCATGGTCAGATGATCTGAGGGCCAGAGGTCCCTTGAGCCACTCGAGAATAATTGGGCTCCTCTCAGGGTTCGCCTGGGCTGGATGCCTCCTCTCCTCTCCCCGGCTGTACACGTTCTTTGGAGAGATACTTCCTGGGCTTCTTGTACTAGGCGAGTCTCTCTCCTGTAAAGGAAAATAGCATTTCCAGGCTGAACCCCCAGAGCTGGACTGTGGGCTCTTTCTGTTGTGCCGACACACAGGCAGCGAGAGCTCCGGCAGCTCAGACCGTGGACACTGCGGCCAGCACCGCTGTCAGCAGCCCAGCACTGCGCGCCTTCCCCAGGACCGGCTTTCTTCCGCGTCACCACACACTTCACTTGCCAGCTCCTGAGCTCCAGGCAAGTGCGACCACACCACAGGTTGTCCTGGCTTGGCGTCTTTCACTTGCCCTGGTGTCTGCGGTTCTCTCCCGGGGGCTTGGCGGCCCGAGGTCTGTTCCTAGTCGCTGTCGCACTGTGTTCATGCTGAACAGATCCCAGCGTTTCTCACTGAGCCAGAGCTGACCGCTGTTGTTCTAGGGGCCATGGGGCATGGGGCGTGAGTGGGTCTTCCGCTGTACCTGACCGAGCACTTGCTGGGCAGCGAGGCATTTGCATGTTCTGCTGCACAGAGACTGCCAGCGGGTTTTACCAACCAGAAGGGAGTGCCAGGCCCCTCCTCCACAGCCGGGATACTGAAAGCCCTGAAAGGCAGCACCCAGGAGTGCAGGGGGGTCCCTGGGTCAGATGGCTCTTGACACGTCATCAATGAGGCTGAGCACCTCAGTGCTTATCAGTCTTCGGATGTCTTCTCTGGTGCAGTCTCCTTGCTACTAACCTGTGGCCATTGCTGCCTGTTCTGGATGTCGTCCTTCAGAGCCCTGGGTCTTGGAAGCCACCTCTCGGTTCCGGCCTTCCCTTCTTCCACCAGAGTCTTGCTGAACGGAAGTTCACAGTCAGCCACATCCCACTCACCAGCCTCATCTCCACGAGCCATTGTGTCCTGCTCGGGAAACTCGGTGGGACTCTACGTAGTCTTCTGGGAATGTGATGACCTCACCTTTCCTGTCCAGTTCTTTGGTGAGCTGGGAAATGGCCCCTAAACACAGCAGGCTGTTGGGACCAGGTTCATGCATTTCTGCTGAACTTTGTCCACATTTGGAAGGCTGGCTCTCCCCGTGGCCCCACAGGCACCTTGGGCAGTGGTCTTGCTGGTTTGTCCTGCGCGGCAGCTCAGGCTGCAGAGCTGGCTCAGGGTGCTGATGGAGCGCTCCTTCCCCTATCTCAGGGCTATACTCGCCTTCCTGGTCCCTCTGCCTTTCCACACCACTGTACTGTCAGCTTGTTCGTTTCTACGAAAAACACAAAACAACCTTCAGGAATTTGATTGGTATTATATTCAATCTATAAATTTTGGGGGCTCAATGAATTTTAGAAACTTTAACCTCTAACTCATGGATGTGGTGTTTTCCTGTGCCCAGGTCTGACTCCTCTGATGGGTTTCAGTAACATCCGCAGGCTTTTGCAAGGGTCTTGCCCATTTGCATTGGCCTATTTTTTGGTATTGATAGGTTTTATACTATTGTGCACCTTTTAAAAACTCACTTTCGGAATGTGCTGTGCTAATAGAGAAATGCAAAGAATTCTGAGTGCTGGCGTCAACAATCTTGATAAGTTTACTCTTGAGTTCCAAAAGAGTCTATTATGTTCCTCTGGATTTTCTGTAGACATAGTCCCTTTGTTTGTAGGTAAGGAAGCATTCATTGATCTATTTCCTGCACACTAATTTCCTATTTATCTTTGACTTTGCTACCCTGGTTGATGTTTCCAGGACGATGCTGAAGGGGATCTTGGAAATCTCTGCCTCTGTTAGATGGTGTGGTGTGATCACAGGGGAACTGGCTTCTGTGTGGCCAGCTGTGTTTTCTTGATCACTTCTTTTTTGAATCATGGCTGGGTTCTGAGTTTGATCACATGATGTTTCTGTACACGCTGATCTGGCCACACGTTTGTCTTTTATTCCATTAATTGTTGTATTGCTGTGATTGATTTTAAGCACTAAGTCAACTTTCATTAGCAAAGTGAACTCCATTGGCACGTTGTTCTTCTTCAACATTTATTTTCTCTATTTTTCCCAGAGATTTTTGTCTGCAACCATGAAAGAGCTTGATGTGTAAGTTTGCTTTTTCTTTTCTCTTTCTTCAACAAGGTAATGTTGCCTTCAGAAGAAAAATTATGAAGAGTCCTCTTCTCTGGGAGTTTGTGTAAGATCATTATTCTTTCCTCCATAAATGTTGAAAATAACTTTCTAATTAGGTTTATCAGATCTTTGTGAAAAGGTTTGGAATTGAATGTTCTGTGTCCTGAATGGGTGCACATCCACACAGTGCCCACGGTTCCTAACTCCAGCTGGGGATGGTGTCAAGGCGATGGTGCCTTTCACCATCCTTTCAGTGTTTTAAAAAAGTAAATGGATCATGACATGTGGGTGAGGGTGGCGAGGCTGGCAGGAGCATGCGCTGCAGACGGATGTCCTCAGCTGCCTCCACCACAGCTGGGCGAACGTGTCGGGGTGTTTCCTGCCCTGTGCCCAGCACAGCACTGACAGCTTCCTGGTAAAGACAGACCGGCAGGGGAAGCACAGCATGTCCACTGGCCAGAGTTGGGGGAGACCTGGGCCTGAGAAATGAAGCCCAAGGCTGGGAGACTGTCTTCATGCTGAGTCTGATGAAAGAGATGGACAGTGGGGAGCAGCTGGACAGAGAGGTGGCCTCCTGACCTCCTGGTGAGGACCGTGGGGACGTCTCTGAGATCCCAGGGGACACCTGACAGAGCTGGGGAGGATCTCCCTGGGACCTGAGGTTTGCTCTAGGGAATAGGAATTCGACTCTGCTGGGAGGGGGAAGGTGAAGTGTCCTTACTTCTGTGGTTGCAGCTACAGGCCGTGGTGAGGTGCTGTGGTATCTGTCCTGGGCCCATAGGGATTGTGGCCTCCCAGAATGGCTGGTTGAAGGACTTGCCTTAGAATCTTCTTAATGGTCAAAGAAAAAGCCCCGGGCTGCACTGACCCCAGTTATTTTTCTTCTATGCCTTCCTTTCCTTTGAGGCCAGGTCAGGTCACCTCGCCTGTGTTCTAAGTGAAGCATGATCTCCCCGAGGGTGGATGGAACAAGGTTCTGTGGACACCAACGACAAATACCAGTGTTTAGTAGCCCACCACGGCAAACCAGACACGAACTTTTCTTGGAATAATTCTCTCTGCATTTCCCCTTTCACTTCACAGGATGACAAGGACCCTGTGGCGCTCCGGGGCCCCTATCAAGGGGCCGTTCTCTGTCTGACACACCAAGGCAAGCTGAAGCCGAGAGGAGCTCCAGACAGTGAGCTGGTGGTACACTTGTGGTGGGAAGGAGGCGCTGCCCACCTGCTAATGGCCCCATTGCAGTGGCCCTGTGTAGCAAAAGTCAGATGGAGATCTTGAGTTTCTGTCTCTCCAGATCCCTGCCAGGCAGGCCTGCTCACCCTGGTGGCGCTGGGGCCCCCTCTGCAAGGCCTTCTCTTGGGCACAATCCCAGGAGCGTGGGCCTGGAAGCGTGGAATGGCCTTGGTGCAGGGGAGGCGGGTGAAAGGCCTTCCTCCTCCTTGCTGCAGGGTCAACCCGCCCCGGCAGGTGCACAGGGAGTGACCAGAGCGGAGGGGCTCTGGGCCCTGGGGCGTGGCTCTGGGAAGCCATCTGTGGCTGCGGCTGGGAGCGGGGCTGCCAGGCTCCTGCTCATCCTAGTGCCACTGCCCACAGGAAACCTGGTCTTCAACTCCATAGCTGGGTGAGGAACTGGCCATGTTTAACTCTAAGCAACAAGCCAGCAAACAAAAATCCAGGTAAGACAGAGACTTCCGTGTGCAGATGCCAATCAGCACCCTGGAAACCAACAGCGGCAGCTGCTATCCCCAGGCTCCCCAGCAGGGGGTGCTGTCCGAGGCAGTCCACCCGGAAGCCACAGCACAGGTCAGAGTTCTGACTTGCAGGATTGCACCAACTCAGAGCCCAGCTCCGGGAGAAGAGCCCTGAAGGCGCCCGCTTCTCCAGGATCACTGTCCTCCTCCCTAGCCAGCAGGAGGCCAGAAGCCAAGTACAGGAGAGGAGAGAGGGACAGAGGCTGTGCTCCACGTGCCAAGCGCAGAAGCAAGAAACAGCAGCAGGATGCAAAGCCTGCCGGCCGTGGGAGAAAGTAAGCCAGTGGGTAGGGAGCTGTGGGGGACAGAAATGTGCCCCAATGGCCCACGGGCTAGAGGCCTGGGTGGCCCTTAGTGGAGCTGGGGTCAGATGGAAGGTTGCAGGTCGTTGGTGGCGTATCTTAAAGGCGCCGTGGGGGACCTGCTCCTTCCTCTTCTCTGGGTCTCAGGCATGAGGTGAGCATCTGTGCTCCCTGAGTGCTGCCACCAGGATGTGCCGTCTGCCACAGGCCTTTAGAGGCGGGCCCATGATCCTGGGCTGGACGATGATCTCGGGTGTTTGCTACAGTAATGGGAAGTGGACCAACAGCACTGTGTCCCTCCAACTCCCGGGCTGGGGAGATGGCGATCCCCAGGAGGAGCAAATCAGAATCTTTACAAAAAAGGGTGAGACACAGGAAAGGTTGTACTATTTAATCGTCTGCACTTTACAGTAACTAGAATGTAATGCCAGATTGGCCTGTATTTGGCAAACAGTCTCAGTGGGGATGTTGGCACAGAACTGTTTGCACCTGGAGTCTGGGCTGGTTCGCACTCAGCAGGAACAGACAGCATGTGGGTCTTGGACCTTCAGCTCCTTTCCTACAAAGCTCAGAGCAAACTCCTGTCTGACTTTGCTCCCAGAAAAGGACGCTCTTCATAGGGGCGCCTGGAGCAGGAGTCATGGTCATGAGGGGCCAGCAAGAAGATGAACTGTCCTGCTTCCCATCAGGCTGCCGAGAGAGTTCCCACACCAAGGTGCACGGAGGGTCTTGGGTAAGGCAGCCTGGGACCTGCGCTCGAGGACGCTGGCCTTCCCGAGCAACAAAGCCTGCTACTTGCAGAGCAGGATCTGGGACCCATGGGCCGGCTCCTGGAGAGGAAAGGCATGGTGAGCCCAATCCCCGTGGGCAAGGCTTGAGCAGAGCACCTCCTCCTGTCAGCCTGATCCTGTGGGCGTGGGCACCACCAGGGCGGGAGAGCACCGCCCATGGGCGCAGCTTGGAGAAGCCCTACCCGCAGGTGGGTTATCGCCAGGGGCTGTGCTCGCCTAAGGCACAGGGCTCCTTTGCTCCGCAGGCTCTGCATAGATGCAGGAGGTGATTGTCCAGATGACCCCCGTGTGTGCACAAGCGACTTTAGTTTAAACTTTAATTTAACTGACAACTAATTGCCTGCATTTGTTTTGTATCAAGGTAATTAACTTATTCACTACCTCACTACTTAGTTTTGTTAGTGAGATGTTTGTTTAAAAATTGGATCTTTCAGCCACTGTGAAATCCACAGTATGTTATAGTTACCTACAGCCCATCCCAGGTGGGAGACATCTCCAGCTCACTCCGCCCCCACGAGCCTCTGAGCCCCTAACGCCCCTCCCAGCCCTGCCGCCACTGCTGCTTCTACAAACTTGAAGATCCATTCACAAGGGACTCCTAACACAGCATCTCTTGGGGTGGCCCCAAAGGTACAACTGGAAGAAAGCAAATACACACTGACGTTTTCCACTCTGGTTATAGTTACTCTGTTTTAAAAAGCAAATTCACAAGTCAACATTTTTCTCTCTGCTTTTGTGAATTCACTGTCATGGTCACAGCCAGGACTCAGAGGGCAGGGAAGCGAACGCTGGAGAGCTCGGAACCGGTTTGTGCAACTGGAAGCCATTTTCAATCTTTAGCTCTGGTCTGCTGATTCTAATTTGTTGTGTTTTAAAATGTAGGCTCAACTTCTGACAAAGTATCATTCTCCATGAACACACTTTGTGAAAACAGAGGACCTGTGAAACCTCACAGGACCACACAGCGACTAGCAGGGTCCACACACGGGCACAAGGCTGAAGGCCTGCACTGGTTCCTGGTCTCAGTGGGAAATCCTGGGCACGTTGTCAGCCTAATAGGACCACCGTGTACCCACCTGCTCTGAGTCCCCAGCTGCAGCCCTGTGCTGGGCCGTCCCTGCGTCCCGACATTTTCCACATCCTTCTGCATCTCCCTCAGTGATGGGCAGTGTGGACTTGGCCTCTGAATGTGACCTGTGGGTAGACACATCCAGTTACTGCCCTTACTGTTTGGAAGAATCCTGAGGGACCGTGGGACAGGCCGGGGTTTCAGCTGAGTGGACAGCATGGTGAGTGATTTTCACCAGCCTCAGGTGAGAATGATGTCAGGAAGCAGCCCCAGGCACAAGGACCAGAAACGCCAGGGCCACTGTGGCAGGGTTGCTGCCCCCAGGGAAGTACTTCACCCATTCCCCACCCCCTCGCCAGGACTGTGAGGACATTCCCTCACGGGACACAAGCTGCCACCTGTGTTCCTTCTGCTCCAGGCTCACCACAGGGCGCTTCCCTGGGCTGCCCCTGTAGGTGGGCACTGGGCCTCCCCTGCAGCTCTGCACCTCAGGATGTGCTGGCCCTGTCCCCTGGGGAATAGGTTACTCTGCTGCTGACCACATCCCTGTCCTGCATCCAAGCTCTGTCCCAGGCATGTTCCCAGGCAGGAGGAGGTCAAGGAACCTTCCAAAGGACCTGGGCAGCCTTCCTGTCTTTCCAGGCAGCTCTTCTGATGAGGGGTGCAGCAGACATTGCAGCACACGGGGTCTGCCTCCGGGATAGCCGCAGCTCCAGTGCTGCGTGTCTGAAGGAACCCAGGATTGACCCAAGGCCCTTCTGTTTGCTTTCTAACAAGAATGACACCTGGACCCTATTTCAGGCCACAGGATGACAGTAAATATGCTACAAGTCTTGGCATTTTACATTTTTTAGTTTAAACATTGCTCAAAAATGTCCAAGTGTTTAGCGGTAGTCAGAACCTGAAACTCCCAGAGGCAAATTTCCTTGCACATTTTAATTTTTTACCAAGACATAAGTGGTCTTTTTTATATTTGCTCAAATCTTCAAGTTTTATTTACTGTAACTGATGTGTTGACTTGTTCCATTAAACATGTAAAAGCCAACTATCCTTCCTAGGGCACCTTGGGCCCACCAGGATCTTGCGCCAGCATGGTCAGTTTTGGGTATGTGGCACCCCCGGGCACAGTGCTGTGTGGCTGCCCACCCATGAGGGCTACATGCAGCAAGAGCAAACGAGCACTACTCTGTGGACAAACACAGAGGTGCTGCCAGGCTGCACAGGCCACCGAGGAACTACCACTATGTGATACTTAGTAGTGTTTTTAGAAAGCAAGGCCATCAGAACACTTGTTAGTACTTACTTTTAACAACAAAACAAAAAGATCACATCTGAAGTGTGTGCTGCAGAAACCCAGATAGATAAACGGAGTGTAGAAACCAAGCCGGTTCTGTAAAGCAGTCGTCATGCAGAAATCCACTCCAGGAAGTAGGTTTAGGGATCGTTTTCCTGCAGGAGTGTCCCCAACACTGGGCATCCCCACGTGATATTTTACGAAGCTACCTGAACGCTTTCTGCTTGCGTGTCACTTCTTCGGTCTAGACCCAAACACCTGTTTTCTCCTCTTTCTTTCGCTCCCTTCTTTCCTGCTGGAGAACCCAGGTCTCCATGCAGGTCTGGCAAGGGCTCTGCCCCTGAGCTACCCCCCAGTCCCATCTCTCCTCCAGAGGAGCTGAGTTTCTTAGCCGGTGGGCCGTCAGCACCACGGTACAGTGCTTAATAGCAGAGAGGACTTCATTTAACAGGGCAGCCCTGGGGTCCTCTGTGATGGTTCCAGCATGTAATGGCAATCAAGGCTGGCAATGACTGAGCACCTACTGTGTACTGAGAATGCACTGAACGTCTGGCAGGTGGTACCAGTGACCTTCACAGCAGCCATGCAACCGGACATGGTTGTGCTCATTCACTCATGGAGCTGCGGGGCTGAGAGAGGCCCAGAGGCTGGCCAGCACACCCTGTGCCAACAGCTGGGCGTCCTCTGACTTGGCAGGGCCACTGCCACCTGCATCAGCTCTCTCCTACACAGCGAGCCCTTGACCAGACACAGCGAGAATTAGACAAGAAACCCGAAGACTGCATGGCAGAGTTGGGAAGCCACGTCCCCCCGCTGGGCTTCTGAAGAGCTTCCGCGCCCTGGAATTCAGCACCCACTTCCATTTCATCACCAGAGGGACAGAGAGCAATACAGTCATGCTGTTATGTGGCCTTGACTTCACTACTATTTCAAGGATACCATCTAACCCTGAGATACCAACTACTTTTGAAAACGTCTAGAGTGTAAGGACAACCATACTTCACAAAGTACAATCCACCTCATCTTTGTGGACAGCGTGTCCTCTGAGAAAGTAAGTTGAAAGCAGGGAAAATATAAACTCTCAGCCCAAAGCACAAACCATTTCCTCTCCATACAGGGCTACTGTGGTCAGTTTGTTTCTTTTCCACTCTCCTCACTGGACAGTCGTGTACAGATCTCTTCCACATTGTCTTCTTCCACAGTTTAAACCATGATGCTCCTTCCCTGAGTCTGCCTGCTCCCCAAAGGGAGAGGTAGTGGTGGGAGGTTGTGGGGTGGAGGTGCTGTCCTGTGCACACACCACACCTCCATCCTGAGATGCACCTGAGAGCTGGACAGATGCCAGGCAGGCAAGGAGGGCAGACCAGAAACTTATGTAGGAAGAAAGTAGCATTGGGTTGACCTGACTTCTCACTTGACCAGAGTGAGCCAGGCCTGGGGAGTGCAAGGTTTGACCTTAGGGCAGACAAATAAGCGTGTTATGGGAGGAACAGCTTTGGGACAGGGGACAGCCAGGAGATGCTGTCTGGCACCTAGCAGCCTGAGCCATGAGGCACCATTCCGTGGCCACTAGAAACTATGGAGACATGGGTGACAAGGGCCTGTGCAGACCTCGTGAAGGTAGCGCTCAGGGTTCTGGCTATCGTGGCTGAGAGCTAGCTGGGCTGCGTGCCTTCTCACTCTCACTGCTAGTGTTGCGCGTGCATCAGGCCAAGAGCCTCCGTCTGCACACTGAGCCAGTGCTCCAGAGACTGACGTCCAGTGTGACAGGACACTGCCCCACACTTCCTTGGAGGTTTTATAGCCCACGTCTCCCTTCTTTCACGCGGGGGCTGCTTTTGCTGATGGTGGATGGGGGCACTGGCATCTGCATGACAATAAGGTGACAGGTGTTCACAGAGACACTTGACAATAAGGAACTGCAGTGAAAACTGAACCCCACTGATGCCAGAGCTTTGTGGACAGTGTTACAGAACCCAGAGAATTCACGTGTTGTTTGCTCACAGCCTGTTTAATTTTTACTGCTTAACATGGGTCGTGATTTGCTAAGGGAGTTAATGATTAGTAATGTCTAAGCTTTTAAGAGAAAGTGATTCTTAAATATAGGAAACATTTCCTGCCAGTCCTCCAAACCAGAAGCTGTTTGAAGATTAGTTGAAGTAATCTCCGCAACGCAGAGTAACAACAGGGCTTTGCGACAGACAGGGAGAAAACCCTGGAGATTATTCAGAATGACAGCTGGATGGCAGGACCTCTGGTGGACTCTGCAGAGGTGGAGCATGGGCACGTCTTGGCTGAGAGTCTACTCTGTCTCCCAGGCGTGGGCAAGCAGCCCACGTGGCCCCCACATGGCCCATGTGTGGCACGGTAAGCTGGAAAGCCTGTCACAAGGCTGCCATGTGACAGAGCACCACAGCCTCAAGGCCACAGGGAGAGCAGGAATTCCCTGTGTTGGGTCCAGAGGCTGGAGGTGGAGGTCGAGGGGCTGTGCAGGAGGCTCTGCCTGCCTCTCTCCAGCTGTGGTGGTGGATGGTCCTCTGAATTCCGGCTTGTGAACCCATCCTCCGATCTCTGCCTCTACCCTTACAGGTGACCCCTCTGTATCTTCTTCACATGAGGACATTGGTCATGCTGGATAGGGGCCACCCTCCTCCAGAGTGACCCCCTCCAAACCAATCCCATCTACAAAGAGCTGTTTCCAACTAAGGTCCTTCTGAGCTTATGCTGGGGACTTGAGCAGGTGCCCAGGGGCAGGATTCCACCCTCGAGGAGCCCCTACCTCATAGGACTGTCGGGAGCTCACGGCAAGAATGGTTGGAAAGGTCTCAGCACCGGCCAGCGCACACCTGCCCACTGTGACTGTGGCCTCTTCCTGAGGGAATTCCTTGGTCATCCAACTTTCGGCACATGTTAGTTTTGTTAGGAGTAGTGAATCTTCTAGGAAATGCAGCAGTTGAAAATCAAACACTGGGACGATCACAAGGTCACATCACACAAAGAAGTCTAGGTCCTGTGATGGAAACACTGGGCTGGCTTTACCACGGGACAGCAACCAGGCTAACGGGCAGAGAGCAGCTCACAGGACAGAGGCTGCCCTTTCAGAAAAGAAAAGAAAAGTAGGCCACATGTGGCAACCACAGATGGGACCCTCGGGAAGCGACGACTCTGGTGACCCTGGATGGCTAAATTTTGATTATTTAAAAATCAGGTCTTGTAAGATGTGCAAAAAGTCTGAAATGTGCTCAGAAGTTACCTCGCAGCCCAGGTGGCAGGAATTTCTTGGCATGGCGGAAGTCACCACAACTGTGAAGGCTGCTGGAATGTGAGCCTGACCTGCTGCTGTTGAGACAGAAAGGACCCTGGAGAAGCAGCCCGAGAGTGAGGATACCGCCCACAGTCCACCACTAGGACATGCTGCGGGTCCCACTGGAGACCCTGCAGCAAAGAGCTCTGCAGGCCATTGCAGGGCGGGGACGGCCCCAAGGAAGTGGGTGGCTGGCTCCAAGGAGAATCTGTGCGTCTGTGGGAGAAGCCTGCAGGAGAGTCCCAGAGGCCCCAAAGTATGAGCTGGTGCTGCTGGGTGTCGGCAGGTCCTGGGGGTCCAGCCCGGGCATCCACAACTTCTCACACCTTTTAATTTATTTGACTTAATACTTTCTACTTAAAACGAACAACTGTGCATGAGAACCTTCATGATGGTCAGAGCCTGGTTCTTCAGAGCTTCAGGTGAGCAGCAGCAAGGTAAGGCCAGAGACACAGTCTCTTCTGCAAGGCAAAAGAAAGGCCAGGTTCCTTCTGCAAAGAACACCTAGACGTGACAGAAACCCTCTGACTTGCTATGGGAACATCTGAATGGCAGTGCCGTTCTCAACATGAAAGCTCAAACTTCGCTTAAAGCTTTCCATGCGCAGAAGACTTTTCCTGAGAAACCTAACAAGGGAGCATTCGATGTGCTCATTCAACCTTGTATCAGTCAGCGTCCGCTAGAGGAACAGAGTCAACAGGAAGTATGATTATAAAAAGGGACTTATTAGGTTGGCCAACCAGAGCTGCATAGTCCACAGTGGCCTCTGCAGGCTGGAACCAGGAGCTGCACAGTTCAAGAGGGATCAACGGTGCTACCCTAGTCCAAGACGGAAGGCTTCTGGAGCATCACTGGCAGAGTCGACTTTGGAAGAGTGAAGAAGCGAGAGTCTGATATCCTCAGAGGACCGCAGCAGCATCAGAACCCATTCAAGAGGAATCCAGCTTGCGTCGGCTTCTGCTTCCTTGTTCTTCCAACTTTCATTCCATCCAAACCATCATCCTATTGGATGATGCTGCCCATGCTTAGGGAGGGTCTCCATTTCAGTTGGCTATCCCATATGCCAATCGTTCCTAGACACACCCTAACTGACACACCCAGAAGTCTCTTAAGCATTGGCATCTCTTAATCCAATCAAATCGACCGTTCAAATTGACCATTACAAACCTCATCCACAGAGTCAGACACTACCCTAGGCATGAACGTGGTCACCTCACCTTCTTTGCCTATAGCACAACAGAAGTCCCAGAAAGCCTGGTACGTGGCACAGAATAACTCTGAGGCTACCACATCTGGAATACCAATAACCTGTAACTGGCTGCAGAATAACAAATCAGCTTTGTCACTGGCCACATCCAGAGGAGAGAAAACTGCCAGGTCTGAGGAACCAGGAGAGGGTGTGGGACTTACCACCTGCAAATCACTGTCCAGGAGAGGGCTGCCAAGCCACCGATGAGCAGTGTGCCCAGTGCGATGGAGACCCAAGATGCCCGTGGAAGCCTGCCAGAGTCTGGGCAAGGAGAGAGATGGTCAGGAAGCCACATGGGCTGCAGCAGCATCACATCTGACCCTGGCCCACGGCACCAGCCATGGGGGCTAGTCACTTGCCAAGAAAAGCCATTTAAACAGTGAGCCCAGCCCTGATCATGGGCTGTGGGAGGAGGCAGGGACAGGGCATGACCCTGAGAACACCTCAGTGTCCTGGCCACCTGCGTTGCAGCTGCGGGGTAGGAAGGGAAAGGTCCCTGCCAGGCGGGAGGGCATAGAGTCCTGAGCGATCCCGTCTAGACAGCCTGGGGTCCCACAGGACAGGGAAGTGGGCACAGTGGGCTATAGCTCAAAGAGCAGAACATAGCATGTGGCCTCGCTTTGGGGGCAGGTTCTCGTTTGTGCAGAAGTCACCTGACGGCTAACCTGCGGTTAGAGCAGGCTGCTTGTGGGGACCCAGAGCAGAGGGCCATGTGGTCTCAGGCAGATCAGCAGGCTGGCGACGAGCCCCACAAGGGCTGGGCTGGGGTCTCTGTAGTGCATTTCTGGGCAGCACCTCCCTGCCCTCATCCTAGAAGGATGGCTTCCGTGCCCCCTCAGGATCTGACTTCATGCTTTCTGTGATCGGTGGCTGGGGCCAGCCTGGCTCTGATCGCAAAGTCCCTTGGTCACAGGCTTGCTACTGACTGGGCTGATCAGAAGTTCCTTTCTGGCTCTGCAGTATGGTCAGTGGCCAGGAGAAGCCCAGGAAGAGATGAAAACCCACTTTTAGGACTTAAACCCTCTCAATCCTCCATGAGGACAGGTGTGCAGCCCTGGGGCTGGGTGGACAGACTGGGGAGCTCACCTCCCTCCAGGGCCTCCTCTCAGCCTCGCCCCTTCTTCCTGCCCGCCATCCTCACCCATTCCTAATCGACTCTCGGGGTGTCACCCTCTCCTGCACGCTGGGGACAGTGTGCATTTCTCGCCACAACTTCCTGGGCTTTCTATTTGGTGGAAAGTATTCAGGAAGAACTTCCCACAGCCCCCCAACCTGGCTCCCCTCCCTAGGAATGTTTCACTCAGGGGTACCACAGGCTCCTGAAGCCGCTGCAGCATGTGGCCTACCTCCTCCGCCTCCCCCCGGCGGCCCCGCTGTCAGCAGGCTGGCCCTGCTGTGCCTGTGTCTGCACATGAGCATAACCCTGCTGCAGAGGTCCCGCCCCGCCTCTGCCTGCACCCTACTCACCCCTCCAGACTAGCTCCTGAGACAGGGTGGGCCCCGGTGGAGGCTGCGCCCCTCAGGCCATTATCTCACCAAGCCTGATTTTCAGATCTGCCCCAGTCCCACCCCAGCCCCATGAACACAGGCTCCTGCCTCTCATCTGCCCGGGTTCTCAGACACCTGCTGTTCTTTGTGGAACACACGGAGGAGTGAGGAAATACTGTTTTTCCTGAAAATCCTCCTGTCTTCAGTATTTAGCATTCAGAGAACCTCTGTAGATAGCCCTGAGCCACATGTCCAGGAGGGGCAGATGAGGTGGCTTCTGTTTGGGAATAGCTCAGAAGTTTTTCCTACGGCTCCTTAGAGCCCTCTCACAGGCTGAAAAGACATTACCAAAATTATAGCAAATACTCCTGGGGTTACAGCAACAGGAAAATTTGAAAGTGGGCTCAAGTGTCCTCCATGGCCACTGGGTGAGTTTCTGAATCCACTTTCTAGGGCTGCAACAGTTAAGTGCAAAAAGCAGCCCCGAGTACCATTCTACACATGTGGTCAGGGCGGCTGCTGGCTACCTCACTAGTCTGCACCTGGATGGCGTTGCAGGTGAAATGGAAATGAAAATCTCATTGAAAATCTTAGTGCACAAGCTCAGGTTTTCTATAGTTTACACTGACCAGTTGTGATCTGGTTTTAAATAAAAAGAGGATCCATTTCAAATACAGAGAAAATGTGATTCAAATAAAAGGAAAATGCAGGTTTGAGAGAGGAGAGTGGTTGTGAAGAGGGTGTCAGAGTCAGAGAGGAGGCTGCCAGAGAGGAGGTTCTCAGAGAGGAGGCTGCCAGAGAGGAGGTTCTGAGAGGAGGCTTACAGAGAGGAGGTTCTCAGAGAGGAAGCTGCCAGAAAGGAGGCTCAGAGAGGAGGTTCTCAGAGAGGAGGTTCTCAGAGAGGAGGCTGCCAGACAGCAAGGGCAGTTAGGGGGAGCCCAGCAGTGACAAGCCAGCTGCTCAAGCAGCCTGCTTCCCCTGAAGCCCGCCCTGACACTGAGGAGGGGCTGGAGGGTCCCGATGTGGAGCAGGGAGCCAGTGGGAGGCTGGGCCTCTGGCCCTGGTCCTCCCCCTGCCTCTAGGTCTTGGGCCCAGAACAGTCTGAAATGCCCCTCGAGACGGGCCGAGTGAGTGCCCCGCTGGCTTTGGAGCTGCTGGGGCTCCTGGGCGCATGGCAGCCTGCCTTCCAGCTTCATCGCAGACTCTCCAGGAGGAAGCGAGGCAGAGCTCTGGGGATGCCCCGGGGGAGCGTGGACGCTGGCAGGCCTGGTGGCCGAGGCAAGGGGACCTCTGGCTATGACAGGTGCAGGTGATGAGGCTCAGGGAAGCTCCTGGGATCAGCGTGGAGGGAGAGGCAATGCCCTGTGGACCCTGCAGCCAGGCCAGCAAAGGACAGTCCCTGCTGTACCAACAGCAGCCAGGCCACCTCCTCTGGCCAGGACTTGGCATGGCCTTCCATGCCCATAGCTTTCTAGGCCAGGTCAGCAGGACGTCCTGCTGACCACGGCGTCTGATGAGCTCCTCTCCTTTCCTGTCCTCGAGGCCTTCTCTCTCTGCCCTTGGGCTACACATCCACACCCCAAGTGTCCTTGCTCATTGGAGTTGAGCTCAGTTCTACGAGGAGGTCTCTGTCCCCTACTGCATTAGCTAAATAAAATCTGCTTTAACGCCCCCCATGCACAGTTTTTTATAAGAACTAGAGGCTAAGTTATACACCCACCCCTGCAACTGAGTGGCTGTGTGGCCCTGAGAAAGTCACTCAGCTTCTCTGTTCCCCAGACCCCTTCTGAAGGGATCAACCCTAGTGCTTCCCTCAGAGACAACTCAGTGGATGATGTCAGCTGGAGTTTGCAGCAGTGCTGAGCTGACGGCAGGCCCTCTGTGAACTCTGGTGAGGACACTGTCCCCAGTGCAGAGCAGAGTGCCACCTAGAAGGACTAAGGTGAGCGCCCAGATCCCCTGGGACAGACAGACCTACAAGCAGACCCCACGCTGCCTGGGCTTTGTCAGGGCCGAGGGCTGGGAGCTCGAATGGAAGGTGCTGACAAATCTCAGGACATGGCCTGTTTCTGGACATTCTGTGCCTCTGGTGTGGCCCGCTGGGGTCGGCACCATGAATGCGCTGGGTCCCCTGCCTGCGAGCAGGACGTGGCAGCCCCTGGGGTGACAGTCTCTTGGCTGGGTAAGGCAGCCTCAGCCACACCTGGCCTCCGGTACCACCTGCCTCCTGGCCCAGCAGCTCTGCTGCCGCCTGACTGGCCTGAGCACATCTGTCTAGGACACGGCCGGGAGGCGCACGCACCTATGCAGGTCCTCTGGTCCTCGCCCAGCACGTAGGGGTCGGTGCACACGCACAGGAAGCTGCCCCAGGTGTTCCTGCACTGGGCAGAGGCGTGGCAGGGTGGGGGCATCAGGTCTGCGCACTCGTCCACATCTGGGAACACAGCACAAGGTCAGCAGCGGGGGACAGAGCCAGCCCTCCCCACCCCGCCCCTCCTGCAGGCAGCCCGGACCTAGGCCCAGTCCTTGTGCAGACTAACAGGGATGCCACCCTGCTACTCCCAGGCCACCTCTTCCCGGCTGCCTCCCACAGGGAGAATCTGAGGATGTGCTGAGGCCAGGCACCCGCAAGGCTCCTGTGGGCTCGGTGTGCCTGCACCAACCCAACAGGCCATGGTCCAGCAGGCTGCTCTCCCTCTGCACACGCCGAGCCTTCTCTCAGTGCCCATCCTGTCCCCCTAGCCTTCCACATCTCTCCGAAGAAGCTGAGGATGGTCACTGGATGCCAGGCCAAGCCCTTTCCTGCCCTGGACATGAATGATGCCTCTTCTGGCCACCAGGGCTGGATTCAGCCAGGCCACTCCTTCTGTGCAAAGTTAATGACCCGTAAGAGACTGGGATCTCTGCTCCTCAGCCCACATGCCCAGGCCCAGACTTCCTGAGGCTCTAGGGGAGGATCTTTCCCTGCCAATCCCAGTTTCGCTGGCTGGCTTGTGGGCACATGGTGGCCACCTGCAGTGGCCACTTTCCTCATTCCCTAAGAACAGATGGCCTGTCTTTCCTCATTCCCTAAGAAGGGCAGGTGCAGGATGAGGCCGACCCTCAGTTAGCGTGATGGCACCTGCAAAGACCCTGTTCCTCTTTCAAACAAGGCCCCACTCTGAGGTACTGTGGGAGATCCAACTGGGCCACACAGCTCTCCATAGTAATCAGAAGCACGTCAGGAACCAGTGTGTCCTCGGTCTCCCTGCTGAGGCTGACGCCAGGCCTGTGTGTTCTACGTAAAAGGAAGAGCAGCCTGAGGCTGGCAGTGTCCCAGCCTCTGGAGCAGTCTGCAGGTGCCCTCTGACAGGGATCCTGTGTTTCCATGAGCAGGAGCAGACTGCTGTGTCAAGATCTGTGTGCAGGAGCGGCGAGGTGTTCCACGCTCCAGGCAGATCTGTGCTGGCTGCAAACCTTATTTTCCGTAACAGGCATGAAACACTTGTTCACTTTCAAAACCCTTTGGTAATAATTGGTGCAAAAAGCCACTGGCTGGCAGTTTTTGCCTGTGGGAGGCCTGTGTGGAAACACCAGAGACTCCCAGCAACCACCTGCTGGATCTGTCAGTCTGCATGCGGATGGATTTCAGTGAGAAGGAGGATGCAGTAGAGAGGAACCTTAGCCGACTTCCTGCCTTAAGCATTCAGCGACACTTGCAGGTTTCCTTTCCCAGCTGAGGACACACCAGCAAACAGATTGGTTTAGGATCTGCTGGACACATTCATGTCCATTGGCCATGGAAGTGAGCAGTCCCTCCGTCAGGCATCGATGAGTCTATTTTTTCCCTTGTAATTCTTGATTTAGATGCTTTCAGGGCAGGAAAAGGTGTAGTAAATACCTGGGTACATAGTGGGTGTAGTTATTGCATGAGTTTTTCATTATTGGGCCTTTTTTGAGAGCAAAGCCTTCAAATAATTTGTGTATTTGAAGAATATTATATATTAATAATAAATGTGATAAGACAGAGCCAGAGTCGTGCAGACTGAAGACGGTATCTCTCCCTCTTCCGGCCACCTCACTCTGCTGAGGTAACGGCATGAGCAAGCTCTAGTTGCACCATGCTCTCTGCCCTTTCAGGAGGACCGTCAGGCACACGGCACACACAAACTCGAGTCCCTGCTTTTAAGGATGTAACAGACTCTCCTTGCAAGTTACACCCTCTGTAACTTGTGTTTTTACATAGTGCTACGTCATGGCTGAGGTTCCAGGCCCACAGGCCTCTGTCAGCTGGCTCTGTTGGACAGTTCTGGTGTAGGAATGTAGACTGGCCTTCGAGCACTCGCCACAGTGACAGCTATGGGCAGGGACCTTGTTCTCTACCCTGTGCCCTCACTGAGGGACCTAGCTGACCAGTGAGCTGACCGCACCACCATCCTCGCCATGCATCTGGACGCTCATGGCACATGGCAGCTAAGGATCTGGGAGTGACTGGATGGCTAGCAGGAGGGTGTGGAGCCCAGGTCAGTGGCCAGAGCAAAGAGAGGGTCAGGCCTGGTCCCAGGGTCTCCACTTTACAGGTACTATCCTGACCTCTCCCAGGGTCTCCTGGAGGGCACAGCCTGTCTCAGGAGTGGGTTCAAGATGCTGCTGGCCAAGAAGCCCACTTGAGTGCTCACTCTGCTGTTCAGGGGCCACAATGCCAAAGGCTCTGATGCCATGGGGCCCCCAGACCCATCCATACATGCAGCTGGGAGCACTGTTAGCCTCAGAAGCTGCCAGCCACAGTGCCTGGCAAGCAATCCATCTGAACTTTAGGGACCCTTCATTGTTAGGGTGGAGAACCCAGGAGAAAGCAGAGGGACATTCCAGGAACAGAGGAGTGGTTGGACATCACATTGTCCGGCGCAGGCGGGAGGTGGATGCTCAGGAATCAAGAGAGCGAAGCCGCGAGGACTGCAGGCCAGCATGGCTGATGGTGTGGTCCGATCAGCCCAAGGAGCTCCTTGGAGTGCAGCTCCCTGGCCAGGAGAGCTCCTTCGGCCAGGCTCCTTCTCCCTTGGCTCCTCAAGGATCCCCATGCAAAGAGCTTGGCAGAGAGGCAAAACGGATGTGCAAAGTGTGCAGGTATTTACACTCAAAGGAAGCGAGGCGTGCCCGGGACGAGCACACCAGGCAGAGCTGCTCAGATGGGAGCTCTGGCGCACACCTGCTTCTCCTGGAGACTGCCACCCGCGTGGGGCGCCAGGCATCCTGGGCACAGGAGCTAAGCAAAAGCAGCACAGGATTCTTCCATGTGGGTCACGCTTTCCTGCTCGGGATTAGCTGCAGAGCCATAGCCCAGAGCAACAGAAGCACAGGAAGGGCCCATTCAGATCGGGCGGGTTCCCACAACGGGAAGCTTCCCCAAGTGCGTGTCCTGTTCTCTGAGTGCCGTCCAGCCTCCTGCAGCTCTCCCTACCCATCATGTCATGCCCAGACCTAACAGACCAGGAGTCTCTCTGCGCTGAGCCTGCCCAGCCCACTTCCCACGGGTGCATGCGAACCTGGGAGTGGGAAGTGGGTTGGTAGCTGGGGCTCCTGCTCTGGCATGGGATCCCTGCCTCCCCTAGCAGGCGTGTGATCTGTTTGCTCCCATCAGCTCCAGGAGCCAGATGTTCTCAGCCGGTTTTCCCAGATGCCCCAGCTGCTGCTGTGCTTCTCCTCCTCACCTGTTCTGTCTCAGGGGCACCTGGGATGGCTGGCATGGTGGCAGCCACACCTTGATCTGACCATGTGAGAATCTTTGGGAGTGCTGGTGCTGCAGCCTGAGTCTCTGTCTCACTACTGGGGTCTGGAAGCAACTGGCCATCGCAACACTTCAAGGACATCATGTTTTGGAATTTCAAAATCTAAACAAAACGTTTTTGCTGTGGAACATGGACAGCACAGAATGGACCACCTTGGCCACTTGCAAACAGGCCATCTGGCAGCACTGAGCCCTGCCTGCCTGCTGTGCAGACAGAGCCACCATCTCAGAGCTGTCTCAGCCCCACTCTCCACTCTGCAGCATCTAAACCGCTGGGCTTTGCTTTCTCTCTGCTCCAGACACGCCATGTTCTTGCATGGCTTCGCCTCTTTCCTCCTGGGCTGTGCCAGCGATGGGCCCGTCTGACTCCTCGGCCTGCGTGGGAACCTCCTCTGCGGCTTCATTTGGGACACTTGCTCTGTGAGTTCTCTCTGTGTGGCTGCCTGGCTCCTTGTGCTGTCCCCTTGCCCACGCTGCTCTGACATCATGATTTGATGGCCATCCTGACACTCTGGGATCCAGAAAGGCGCCTGGGACATGGCCAGTGAAGGCAAGTCTGACTTCCCGTGCTGGAGCAGCTCCTGTGGGCACGGGCTCCTGGCCAGGAGGACTGGGCTTTGTGGCATTGCTCTTCACTCATCGGGGACATGCAGGTGCTGTGCTCACCCCACCCACCGCCCCTGGGTGGTACCGACCTTTGCACACGGGTGGTTGGAGGTCCCACCCATCCTGGCTGCAGCTGACCTGCTCCTGCCCTTGCAGCGCAAACCCGTGGTGACAGGAGTACACGAGCACCCGCGTCCCAGCCTCCTCACAGTGCACAAAGCCCCCGTTGTCCACCTTGTCTGGGAAGCCACACTCGTCACCTGTGCAAGGCAAGGTCACAGTGCAGTCACACCTCAAGAGGATGATGCAGGCAGACACCGTCACACTCTAGGCCCCGCCCCACCCCGCAGACAGGCCACCTGGACATGGGCTTCAGAGGGGTGTGCTCACTGTTGGCCTCTCTGTCTAGGCACACGTGCACGCATCTCCACGTGTGTGTAGTGTGCCTGGTGTGCAGGGCGTGTGTGGTGTGCTTGAGGCATGTGAGTGTACGGTGTGTGCTTAGTCTCTGTATGTATGGTGTGTATGCGACGTGTACAGTGTGCGCATGTATGGTGTGCATGTAATGTGTATGGTGTGATGAGTGGGTGGTGTGTGGTATGCACAGTATGTGTGGTGTGTGTGGTGTGGTGTGTGGTGTGTGTGGTGTAGTGTGCACATGTGGTGTGTGTGGTGTGGTGTGTATGGTGTAGTGTGCGTGTGTGGTGTGTGTGGTGTGTATAGTGTGGTGTGTGGTGGGTGTGGTGTGTGTGGTGTGGTGTGCGTGTGTAGTATGTGTGGTGTGTATAGTGTGGTGTGTGTCATGTAGGGTGTGTATGGTGTGGGGTGTGTGTGTGTGTGTCACCTCTATGAGTGAGTGGCCTGGCCTGGAGAAGCACCCACCATGCAGGTGGCCTCAGTAAGAAGTTCTCCTGCCCCTGGAGGAGGTCTGCCTGGCCCAGAGCTGGTGCTGTGGGGACTCAGAAGGACCCCATCCTTCTGTGGACATGGGTGACACCCTCTGGCCTGTGTGGGGAGTGGTGCTGATGAGGTGAGGCGGAGGTCAGAACAGTGCTTTGTGACCCAGGCCCAGGTGGCCTCAGGTTCTGCTGGGCTGTGCTGTGTGGCCAAACACCCACACCACGCTCCCCAGGGGACTCTCACTGGCCACTCCTCAGTCCAGGGCATCGGGCAGCTCTGTCCTCACAGGGGTCACCGCCCTCAAGTGCTGCTGGGTCCCTGGGGCCATGCGGGTGGGCGTCACCTTGGGGAGAGGTCTCCTTCCACGCCTCCAGGTCCAGGCGGGGGATGCTGGCGCAGGGCACGAAGTCCTGGGGGAAAGTCCCGGTGCGGAAGGCGTCCCTGGGCACCGCGGTGAGGCCGGTGGTGTCACAGAGCACCCGGGGCAGCGTGTGCTTGCCCAGCTCCTGCCTCTGAGCCTCCGTGAAGACCGCGCTGTTCTCCCACCAGAACCTGCACGGGGGGCAGCGTGAGAGGCCAGCGGGAGGGACACTCTGGCCCGCTTCTGTCTCCTGCTAAACGGCCCGGCGGTGAGGCCCAGCACAGAGGCCAGCTGCGGGCACGGAGGGCCCCGACGTGGGCCCGTCTGTGGGGCAGCACGATGGACGTGGCTCATCAGGCCATCCTTCCAGGGCGCTGCCGGCCTGGCCCTGCACTCAGTCCAGGGTGCAGACGCAAGCAGGGCCCAGCACTCCAGGCTGTGGCCAGCACATGTCCCCTCCGGGCCAGGGTCAGGGAAGCTGGCCTGTCAGATTCACTTTCCTCTAAGACATTAACCCTGTGCACAAGGCTCCAAGAGCGTCTGGCCTGAGTGCACCCGTGGGGACACATTCCTTTTGAATTGGAGAAGGGCTTCAATCTCCGATGGTCGGCTGAGCAGGGTCTGGGGTTGCGAGACATTCAGTCCTGAATGCTCGGGACCAGAACCAGGCAGCACTGCAGGCCTGCCGGAGCAGCTGCAGCCTGCTCCAGACCCACGGGCCTGCAGCAACCCAGCTGAGGACACCTGCCACTGCCAAGTCAGGGGCTCTCGGGACCTAGGGCACCCCGAACCCCAAGAATGGGAAAGATACACGTTTTAGGGAGCCAAATCCTCCTAGTTACTTCTCCCCAGATGTTCTCAGCTATTTGAAATGCTGCATCTCAAAAATTAATGGCAAAACTTGTATTGGGAGGAAGGACTGGATCCTTAGAGAGTGGCTGATTCTTCCCTAAAAAGAACTCAAATATGCTTGGAAGCAATCTGACTTGGGGAGACAGAGGGGTGGGGAGCACTGCAGGAGTGAGGGTTGCCATATGTGTGTCATTGTTATTTTCTGTGTCGTTCCCAACAACACAGATGTTCTAAGCCATGTGGGCGTCAGTCAGTGCTGGGCCTATGGCTGAGTGAGGTGTGAACAGCCAGCTTTTCTGACTCCAGTTGTACAGGTTCAGAGCTCCAGGCTGCGGTTGACGAGGAAACAGCACGGGCCTGGGCTGTGGCCGTGAGTGCATCTGTGCTGGCCTGCAGGGTGGACCGGAGGTGGAAAGGTGGACAGCCTGTCCACGCAGCTGCACCGGCTCCTGGGCCCCAGGCCCAGCCCCCCTCCGCAGCTTCAGCAGATACTTCAGGGAGTGTCTGTGGGAGCAGCAGCTTCAGGCTGTCATGGAAGACAGCTTGACTCCCATCCCCTGCTGCTGTGAGATTGAAACGCGGGGATCAGCCCTCACCCACGTTTCCAGTGCTTAGGGGTAGGGTACCCTCGTGCCTCGTCCTCTCTTACCTTGTAAAGGCCCGTTTCACAGTGAAGGAGGCTGACAGATGGCCAGCCCAGGGTCACTGGAGTACTGGACAGTGGAACCAGCATTTGAGCCAGACCTGGCTGCTTGACCCAGAGCCAGTGTGCAGAGGGCTGGGGTGTGGCTCGGTGCAGCCAGCTCATCAGGCCTGCCTGGGGCCCTGGGCTCCACCTCCGGTATGGCAAGACCAGCACCACCCATATGAAGCAGCCCTGCTGGACAGAGGCTTGCTGCACGCACCTACCTGTCCCCGTCCCTCAGCGCCTTCATCTGCCTCCCAATGATGCACGCAAACAGGGGACCCGTGCGGGCCCCAGGCAGGAAGTCCTCGGCTAAGCCACCCAGCCAGACGTCAATGTTGTCAGGGTGCTTGTACAAGTCCATCAGCTTGTTGACGACGCTCCTGTTGGAAATGGCCTTGCTCAGGTCGGCTGGAGTCTTCAGCCGGGGCAAGCCACAGAACTCTCTCCAGTTGTTGTACCCTACAAGGAAGAGGGGCCTGATTCACCAGTGTCCCCAATGATGCCATCACCCTGCAGAGTTCAACAGGTTGGGGACTCGGGCACAGGCTCAGCTCCTGTGAAGGGCCTGCTCCTGGACGAGCTGGGCAAGAGCAGTGGCGTGGGTCCCAGGTGTGAGTGGACTCAGGCCATCGCGTGCTCTGTTCTCCAGAGAGGGGCCCAGGTAGGCCCTTCCCTCTTCAGGCCTGTGCCCTCGAGGCCCTCAGGAGCACACAGAAGCCCTGGCGCCCTCCCCGCCTCGCACACACACGCACACAGGGAAGCGGCACACTGTGAGCTTGTCTGCTTTCCCTCTGACCCATTATCTCTTGCCCTGAAGACCTCTCAGCAATCTCACCCATCCCCAGATCACCACTCCTTGCTTCATGGGAGTCTTCCCGCAGGGAAGACAGAACCCTGCACTGGCCTGGGCCTGGCTGCTCTGCTGGGCTCCCTCTGCACCCAGCAAGTGCCCTGAGCGGCTCCCTCTCCCTGGAGCCCTGAAGCCCAGGCTCCAGCTCTGCTGGGCTGCTGCCTGCTCTTCCCGTGTCCTCACTAGGCCAACTGGCACCTGCCTTTGGTCCCATCCTATTCACCTTGGTCCAGCTGCTGCCTTCCCCAGACCCCCCACTCCTGGTGGCATGGACTTGGGAACTGCCCCGCACCAGGCTCCTCTGCACTCACATGGCTGCTCAGCTCTCTTGCCTGCACTTGTGCCTTCTGCAGGTGCCAGGTCTGTGCCCATCTTGACCCTGGTGCCTTGTATGCTGTAGGCACTCAGCAAGGCTGCCTAAGCACACACACAGATGCACCGAGGACGGGGCTGAGGTCCCTCAGGGTGCTGAGCCATTGTGGGAGCCCCTTAGTTCCCCCCTTGGGGCTCAGGGTCCCATTGGGCCATTTCCTGCAGGTGGCTGGAGTGCCCTCTTGGGGTGCATGAAGCAGAGCCTCAAGAGCCCTGGCGTAGGGGTGGCAGCAGGCCTGCGGGCAGACTTCACTTTGGGCCAGCCTCTCAAGGGACAGTCTGCTGACCTGGCCAGGCACAGAGCAGGCATGGGTGTGGGGTCTGAGGGCACCAACAGACCTGGTAGGCCATGGTCCCGGCCCCTCTGCAGGTTCAGTGATGCCAGATCCAGGGTGCCCGGCTGTGCCAGCACAAAGAGCCTTTCTGTCAGGTCCTTGTTCATCAGCTGATCCTGCACCTGTAGCTTGGCGGGTCGAGCAAGAAGGCCTCTCACTATCGGGTCCAAGCCACCTGGGAACGCCATGCAAAAGCCAAGCAGAGCCTGTGCTAAGTCCTGGAGAAGCAGAAGCTCTCCACCCCCAAGCATGTTTGTTGTTAACAAATACGTCGTGTCAGCTGAGGAATCTCCTTCTGAGATTCCACTGATTTCCAGAGACCCTCAGGGTGGGCCCTTGGTGGTGGATGAGCTATGGACTGGTACTGACCACACATGGTCAAGGATGGACCTCCAGACCCCCAGGGACCCTGGCGACGGGCCCTTGTTACTGAAGTTTTTCCTTCTGCTTATCACAGCAGAAGCCTCACAATCAAAAGAAGCATTTGCTGGACTCTGCCATCTGGAACAGTCAGAGGTGACATGGCTTGTCCCCAGGAGCCGCAGGGTGCTCAGGGGCCCTGTCCCATCACCCGGGCCTGGGGTCTCCTCACAGCAGGCCCTGGTGAAGACAGACCAGAGCCTATCAGATTCCACCCACCCCATGTCATGTGCATCCAGTGACATGTGATAGTCTTCTAGGGGGCAGCGGGTCTCGTGGTGCCCCCAAAACACCAGGCAGCATTTGTGTGCCTCAGCCTGTGTGAGGTGAGCTGGCGAGACCTTTGGCCTCTCTCCACAAGCTCTGTACCACAGCACTTTGTCTAAACAGGGGACAAGGGAGCCTACTGTTGCCTGCCAGCCACTGTCACCCTTCTACTCAACACCCACCTGGAATCACCAACTTATGAGTTTGGAATCAACAGAACTTTCCAGACAGATGGAACTTTCTTTCCATCTCTTCTGGAGAAAAGAGACAGAAGAGATGAAGGGAAGCATGCAAACAGCCCTCCAGACCTGACCAGGGAGCTGAATGCTGTGTTCTGAACAACTCACTTGCTGAGCTGCCTGGCTGTTGGCACTCGGACTCCTGGCCCTGACCTTAACCAGAGAACAGTGCAAAGCCTCGCAGTGGAGAGTCAGTGTGTCTGCAGCCACAGTGCAGAGCCCACAGGAACGCATCCCGAGGGCTGAGGACTTCAGGAATGGTAGAGCAGGAGTGGACAACAGCCCGCTTTGAAAGACTCTGACCGACCTCTCCTCCCAGCAGATGCTGATGACTTGGGACGCACTAGCCAGGGGAGGTTAAGCTCTGCGGGGTGGCGTGGTCTCTGGCAGAGCAGCGTCCCTGGGTGGGAGGAGGACGCACCTTCATGGATGAGCCTCCAGGGGCTGAAGAAGGCGTCCCGAAGAGGCAGCCTGGGCAGGCCGGCGTGCTCCTGGAAGCCGGCGTCCAGCCGCCTCACCAGTGGGTGGACTGCAGCATGGCCGAAGCGGAAGGCAGCCGTGGAGAAGATGTTGGAAACCGTGGGGTTCACGGTGGGGTCGTAGCCCTCGTAGGGGCCTACGTACTGCCTGAAGGCCTCGGGACCCAGAATCCTGGGGACGTAATCCCGCAAGGTGATGATCTGTGCAGAAAGAGGGCAGGTGAGTTTCTGACAGGGAGATGTAGTGAAGCCTGGGGTCGCCCTGGGATCAAATGCGGGTCAGAGTCAGCTATCGGGAAGAACACCTTCTGGAACGTCCCAGAGCCCAAGGTCACAGTGACAGAGCTGGGGCAGCAGACAGATCTGCAGGCCAGGGTTCCAGCCACAGGTACAGGCCCAGAACAGGAGTATCACCGCCCTAGGGCAGCCCCTCCACACACCAGAGCCATCCTTGCACCCTGGAGCAGGCCTCTGGCAGGGTGAGCTTGGCAGAACTTGGCCCTTGGAAGTGGGACGGCAGAGGGCACCCACCACCGCTTGCAGAATCACGGAAATGTTCTGTGGGACACGTCCTTCTCCCCTGGACCTCTCCTGCACCCAGGAGCAATCTTTCCACCCTCAATCAATAATCAGCAGCTCAGACCCTTTCTGGGACCTTGGCCCTGGAGGCTCTGAACCTCAGCGGCCCTGAGTTCTTGGCCAGTGCCATCCTGAGTGGTGTGGCTCTGAGAGGCCTCTTCATTCTCACCGGAACATCCACCTTCAGCAGGTTTTTGTGAGAACATGAAACCTGGGTCCATGGCTTTATATATATACAGCGTGTTACCTGGCACCCTGTGTAGATAGTATATGCAGTGGACCCAGACAATAAGTGTGTGCGAGCAACGCCCTCCGGGCAGAAAAGTAACAGCAGGAAAACCTGGGACTGTGCCCTGGACACCTGTCCTAAGCTAGGGGCAGGCAGGGACCAGGATCCTCACGAAACCTTCTGAACTACCCCCAGCAACCACGCTCAGTTCTTCGGCCAGGAGCCACAGAAACGCAGTGGTGGGGGCTCTGCTGCCTCTCTGGCAGGTGCTCTGCTGGGGTCCACCTCTCCCACCCGTTCTCCTGCTCCTGGTGCTCCTTGCCGAGGCTGGGGCCTGGACACCCGGGAGGCCTTCCCAGCTTCAGGAAGGCATTGTACACACAGCATCTTTGGATACACAGGCATTAAGTATCTGGATACCTTTGTGGAGGCTGGTCAAGGTGTGAGTCCCTCCTGTTGCCCTGCCTGTCTTCTGGATGCTCACATCCCCCTCACTCCCAGCAACTCAGGGGCAATGCCTGGCTTGGGGACTTCCAGGACCCCATGATTGCCATCAGTGCCTGAGCCCACAGTTCATCAAGCGGCCTGTGTTAACACCTGTGCAGCTGCATGCTCCTGGACAGGCTCACCTTCCCCAGAGGGCCTCTGAGGACGAAGGGCAACACCAGGTATCCACCACAAGGCCTGGCTCAGGGGACACTCCAGAGGGTGACTACCGGTGGAAAGCAGTGCACACAGTCCTCCTGAGAAGCCAGAGAGACCCCACAGCCAGTGATGGCATTTTAGAGTTGCCCTTCCCCAACTCACAACTAGCACCTGGGCTGCTGAAATCTCCTTTCAAGACCCTCTGACTCAGTATTAAAATAACTATAAAATGGAGAGAATCAAAATGGACTTGGTTTAATTTGCTAATTGAGAAATTCCAAACAAAATACTAAGGTCTCTTGTTTTCAAAATACAAGAACACCAGACTCAGGGCAGCCAGCCCACCCCCAGGTGGTTGAGAGCATTACTGTGGCAGGAAAATCTGAACGCATCATGGGGCTGCAGGCGCCAGGACGGCCACCTCCTGGGGTGTGTGGGTGCAGCTGGGACAAAGGAGTCCAGAGGAGTCCTCCATATCCTGAGTGAAGCCCCACCTGGGTGCCGAGGGCCCAGGACTAGGGGAAACCACAGTGACCTTGCCCAAGCCCACTGGAGCACCTATTGGAGATGCCCACCCTGACCCTGCCCATCAGGGCGCTCTCAGTGCCCTTTCCTGCACCCGTTCTGGGCATCCACGACGCCTCTGTGGACACTTGTGGAATGCCCGGTTCGCCCACCTCAGATTGGACGCCCACCATGACCTTGCTGACAAACATTTGGGACGCCCAGACTGCCCGCCCCGGCGCGGGAGCCCCCGAGGACAACGTGCCAACCTGGTGCAGGGCGCCCACAACCTTGCGCGCCTCCTGGTAGACAGCATCGGCGCTCCAGTGCCTGTTCAGGGCCTTGAGCTCCGCGGCCAGGCGGTTGTGCTCGCGCAGCCACAGCGTGTGCACGGCCGCCAGGGCCGGGACCTCGCTGGCGCGCCCATCGCCCGCCAGGAAGCAGGGCGTGCGGGCAGTGCTGGGGGCACCAGGCGCGGGCGCGCAGGCGGCGGGCGCGCGCGGCGGCGCAAAGGGCAGGTAGGCGCGGCCGGCGTCACGGTGGCGCACGTTGACCCGGAGCAGCCCCGCGGCGCTGGTCCAGTTGCGCAGCTGCTTCTCAGCGGCTGGGGAGCTGCCATATACGGTGGACGCGTCGAGGAAGGACGTGAAGGCGTTCATCTGTTGCCGCGGGCTGGCCGCAGACAGGTTGCCGAGGAGAGCGCCCTGGTCCCCGGTGCCACAGGCCGCGGACGAGCGGTGGAATGGCAAGCACGCGGGGCCCACTCCAGGCGACACGCTGGCCTGAAGCTGCAGCAGAGGGGAGACACGCGTCGTCTCGGGCCCTGGGCCCCTTCTGAGGACACTTGTAGGCTCAGGCAGGGCGTGCCCGCCAGGCCGGGTATCTCGGTGCCCAAACAGGCCTCTTTCTGCTGTGGCCTGGGCGTTCGGCCCCCCTTGCACGGAGAGGCAGAGGGGGACAGATGTGGACCAGGCGGGCATGTTCCTGTCCTTCAGCCCCTTTGCTGGGATCCAGCCCTCACTCCCTCCGCCCGGCCCAGGTTAATTGTCTGTGCCCTGGAGTTGCACCCTCTCCTCCCCTAATGAAGCTCATGGGTCAGGAACCCTGCCAAGCGGCTCACCACGGAAGCCTAAGCCCCATTCTCGTCTATTGGTGTTGGAGTGATGCGTCAGAATGACTGCTGAGGCACCCTCCCAGGTAGGGCGCACGCACAGGGAGGCACAGCGGGTGTGGACGCCCCGCACACACGCAGGGGCTGCAGCACACGTGCACAGCCATGTCTGAGGGTGCAGGAAGTTCCCAGCAGCTGCCCCCACCCCCCAAGAGGCTGCATTTCACTGCATACTCACTGAGTTTTGAATACACCTGTTAGTTTCATAGTGCTAATTAAAACTTTGGTAAATTACCTGTATGGGGAAGCAGGGCCCTCGGCTTTCGCAGGTCAGCTGGCAATTAGTTCCTTCCCAGGAGGCAGCGAAGCTGGTGCTCTGAGGCGTCAGTGCAATGTCGTGGTCAATGTATTGTCCCCACACAGTCAGGAAATCAGAATACTGGTCATCTTCTGTCACTGCCTCATTTGAAACTTGGATAACTTGCCTGGTCACCTCCCGAACCTGAGTGAGAAGAGAATAGTTTGTCGTGAGGCTGCAGCCGAGAGATGAGGTCTGGGACCCCACATTCCACAATGGCTGTGTGCTATGGGAAACCTGCTTGCGGTAGGTAGGTGGGAAGAGCTGAGCTGGAAGACAGGCACAGCTGGACTTGGACACCTGCCACCACTGGTGGTGACTAGGAGGCTAACATGCTTGCATGTTCAGTTTCCTCATCTCTAAGTGCACCCAAAAGCTGGAGCTTTCAGGGCTGCTGTGGAAATCGTGTGAGTGGCATTTGCAGGACATCTCGCTGCTGGCATGATGTAGTGCAGGACAGCGGGCCTTGAGTGGCAGAGTCTCATTCCCATTGCAGCCACACGGGGTGGTTTTGTCATTGCCTGGGCCCAGTGACTCCTGATACTTCCCATTTCTTCCATTCTGAACTGTGATGTTTGCAGCTGCTGTCTTGCACCTGCCCAGCCAGTGTATTACTGGGGCAGACAATTGGTTTTCACAGATCCAAATGCAGAGGAATTTTGTCCCTGGGTGGAACACACCCACAGTTTCCCTGTCCCTGCTTTAGAGGATTTAGATGGGGAGACTTGGATTGGATTTTGCACACTGAGTTGATGCTGTGATGGTATTTATGGGGCTTTGGGGGATGCAAATGTGTTTTGCATGTGGAATGCATATGAACCTTCAGAGGCAGAGGGTGGACTCTGGCAGGCAGAATAACGTCCCCCCAAGACATGTATTCCTGAATCCTAAAACCTGCAGGTGTGAATATGTCAAGGACCTAAGATGACAGCATTATCTTGGATTTCCAGGTGATTGCAGTATGATAACTTGGGTGCTTAAAACCTGAGTGCCTTTCTGACTGTGGTCAGAGATGTGGCTTTGAATGGAGGGCGCAGAGAGACACACAGTTCAGGCTTTGAGGTGAGAGGCAAGAGCCAATGGTTGTGAGTGGCCGTGGAAGCTTGGGAGCAAGGAGGGGGCTCCCCCAGTCTTCTAGGATGACTCTGGTCTTGGATGCTGGAGGGAAAGAAGGGGGCTCCCCCAGGGCTTCTAGAAGGGCTCTAGCCTTGGAAACTGGTGGGCTCCCCTGGGTTTCTAGAAGGGCTCTGGCCTTGGAAGCTGCGGAGGCAAGGAGAGTCTTCCAGCAGGATGCTGGCCTGCAGTAACTTTGGCTTCGGCCCACAGAGGCCCACCACAAACCTTCGACCTGCATAACTGGAGGATCATCAATTTGTGTTGTTGTAAGTCATTTATAATGGGGTAATCTGTTAGGATAGGACTAAGAAACTAACACGCTCCACATCTGAACATACTTGAGCTCTGATTCTTCTAGATGATTGTGTATCTGAGCAACTATGGGTTTGTAGAATCAGTATCATAACAAGTTACAGCTCCAGGACCCTAGGATTTGAACTGGTCCAGTGCCAAGCACGGGACAAGCAAAGCCTTACCCCATGTCACGGACAGTTTGCCTAAGGCTGAGGCAAGTCCCTGGCAGGCAGTTGAGGGGGCAGCGGAACCCATTCCTGGGCCTAC
This sequence comes from Geosciurus inauris, assembly GCA_004024805.1. NCBI lineage: Eukaryota > Metazoa > Chordata > Mammalia > Rodentia > Sciuridae > Geosciurus > Geosciurus inauris. The sequence continues at coordinate 43,305 of PVHX01001554.1, forward strand.
AGCCCAGCAAGGGGCCTTTCTCGGTGAGTCCCTGTGCATCTCCACCTTTCCAGCTTCAGAGAACACTCTGAACTTACTAACAGCCAGCTGGAAAACCATCCATGTCAAGTGGTCCATTTCCACGGGAGAGCTCCATGGTGGTGGGCAGCCCAGCTGGTGGGCCCCTGGCTCCTGTGGATGCTGTCTGCACCCCTGCTGTGAGCCTGAAGACCACCAGGATGGAGCATGCATGAGAGACTGGCTGGGCTGCCCACTGACTCAAGTATCAAATTGGCACCATGACCCGTATCTTAGATTGGGTACGAGTGGCTTCACAAATCAACACGCCTCTGGGAGCGAGGTAGAGGCCATCTTCCTCACCTAGGGAGTGGGTTAGCTAGTGAGCAGGTGTCTTCCACCTGAGGGGCAGAGGATTTTATTTGAAAACACTCCGTGCTTGTTGAGAGGGGAAGTGCCAGAGTCCAGTGAAGCTCAGCTACATCTCCCTCGTTCCAGCTGAGCAGTGCTCCTAGCTTTTCTGTGGAGATGTGGCCCAGCCTCCACAGGGGTTTTGGAGGACCGGAAGGGGGTGGGGTACCAGGCTTGCTAGGCACAGGCTTAGGACGTTCATCCCAGGACTCTGGTGGGGCGTGTTAGCAGTGTGGGCAGCTGATTTCTATCTTGTTGAGCAGCGTTTCGAGTACTAACCGGGGGCAGTGGAACACCATGGTATAGGAAGCCAGGGTTCCAGCCTCGGGGCTGACTGAAGCCATCTTCATAGACTGGAGGGAGCCATCTTGCCAGGGCCGTGTTGGCAGCCCCCCATCTGGGATGGTCCCTGTGGAAATGAACATGTGGATGTGTTTGAAATGCGGGGAGAAAGAAAGAAGCATCGTCCCAAATACAACACTCGGTGCTCAGTGAGCAGCTGGCTTCCCTAGACCCGGGCTCAGCGAAGTCTCCACACAGGGCACACACGGCCATGCTCCTGGGGGCTCTCCTGTGGTGTGGCCTGCACTTTGGGCCTTGGGGGCCAGCACTTGGGTCCACACATGCTTCCCCCCAGCCAGAACTGCACCTGAGAGCCTGGCCTGCCCACCACAGCTTGCAGGCCCTTCCTCAGATTCAGAGGTGGGCTTCTCACCCCTCCAGAGAGCATCACGGTGCTTCCCGAGGATGGACACCTCAGCTGCTCCTTGAAAGGTTGTCCTGTGTAAACGTCATTAGTCACAGCTCCATGCATCTGCCCAGGGCCGTGGGGCCTCTTTTGTCTTACATGTTTATCAAGAGCACAAAGTCTCTATAGAAACGTACTGTCATATTCCAAACTCAGAGGTGAGGTGGTTGGCCAGGGAACACGTGTTAACACATTCACCTAAACTAAAGCAGGCCTTTGACCAGGTCTGGTATGACCGACCGCCAGCTCTGCCGGCGAGGCTGATGGGGCATTCTGCAGTCTCCAGTCAGAAAGCACTCAGAGTGCCTGCTCTGGCAGAGTGCTCAATGGCAGTTTTATTTTACCCACACTTCTGAGTGTGTTGTGTTAGGTGAACACCTCTGAAAAGAAGAGGGAGGGGTAAAATTAAAAGCTACTTGACACATCTTGGGGCACTGTCTGGAAATTGAGAAAATTAAATATTAAATATTGATTATTGGTTATCAATCCTCCTGAAAACTAGATGCTTTTCTTCTTTTTTTTTTAACTGAAGAGTCAGCTGATGGAGTTGTTTGCTGATAGAGCAATACAAGTGGGTTAATGATAGCTCATTTTATGTTGATTTTCCTACATATCATGCAAGGAATTTTGAGGACCAGGATTCATTTCTAAAGAACTTCTGTTCCCAGCTACAGATTGCAAGCCAGGCTGCTGAGTCTGAGGGCCTGGTAAGCACTTGTTGGAGAGCCTAGGAGGTCACAGAACAGAAGAATTCATGTTGGAGAAGATTGGGATCTGGGAACCAGAGACTACAAGAATCATAGCAAGGTAACTGTTTACCTTGTTAAAAATCTTAGAGTTTTGAAATATACTCAAAATGATTGCTTTATCATGAAACTATCATCACCTTATGGATGCAACAACTTATCCATTCTGACATGGCTGATTTTGATGCCTGCCTGGGAGGAGCGACCCATGGCTAGGGATGGCTGGTGAAGTGGAACCCAGGGTCCTCGAGGTCTAGGTAGGGTCTGTTCTGGGCTTGGTTCTGGACCCAGCAGGCCAAGCTTCCTCCTGATTGTAGGTCTTCTGATGTAGCTGCAAAGGCCCTCACAGTAAAGAGGAGGAGCTTCCTTGTTCCCGTGGCTGTGGCTTCGTCTGGGGACATTCGGGGTAACTGGCTGGTGGGGGAGCTCCGGGGAGCTGTGGTTATTTTGTGTGTCCATGGGGACAGTCAGTGCAGAATGATTCTATTATTAATACATTGATGACCTCCAGTCTACCAAGTTGCTCCATTTGCAAAATCACCTGAGTCAGCAGAGGGTCTGGTAGCTGTGCGGGGGTCAGCATTGGGAGGATGCCTGTGCTTCCACAGTGCGCAGGTGGTCACAGCTGGTCCGCCTTTGTTGGAATCCTGTCAAGTGGGGCTCGCAGGGAGGAGCCACTTCCCTCAATGAAAGATAGTGGAATGTGAATTTGCTCCAGCGGTGGGTCTGGCTGGTCGGCCCTTATGTTGCAGCAGTTCCCCAGGGTGCTGGGAGAGCCAGGAGCACCGACAGCTGTGTGAACACCCGGCAGCATCCCCAGCTCTGTACCTGCACAGCAGGACCCCAGGTGGAGCTCCCAGGCTGCCTCGCCCCCTGCAGACTGCAGAGGATGCTCCCCGAGGCCACCCAGCCGCTTAGGAAGAGTCTGTGCCCCGGGTGTAGTGAACGAGCTGCAGGCACTTGAGCTCCTTAGGTTGGACCGAGGGTGGCCTTGCAGAGGCAGGTGCCTGTACCCTCCTGCTCCCAGTGTCCGACTGGGGTGCTGATTTCTAGGAGACAGGACATCCCAGAACTCCAGTTAAGGAGCAGGCTGAGCTCAAGATGGGCCTAGGCAGCTTGAGTGGTCGGCTTGCCAGGCCATCGCCAGCCTGACCCACAGGGGCTTGAGGCCCAGGACTGGGGCCCCCGACTAAGAAGCGCTGTGAGAAGAACACAGTCCAGCCACACCACACTCGAGGAGAAAGTGAGAGCCAGCGTGGGACTTCTTCCATAGCTACGTCACTTATGCAGCAGCAAAGTGGTGGGATGGCTTTGCAGGGGACAAGCACTGGGATGCACCCCAGCAGCCTGCAACCCCTGAGTGGCCTGTGGGTTCATGTTGTTTCCAGCAGATTCTGTGTCAGGGGCCTAGAGGTGCATGAAGCAGCTTCTTGTCTGCAGGGTCTCTGCAGAGGTGCTGATCAGAAACAGTCAGACCCAGCTTTGGAGCAGGGTGCCCATCGCAGTCAGTGAGGCCTGTCTGAGGCTCTGGGAGGACAGAAGGCCATGCTCTAAGAGGCCTGAGCTGCGTGCTCTCCAGAACTGGAAAACCTCCTGTTCTGGTGCTTGGTGCCCACGTGGTGTTCTGAATGCTTCCTGGGACATCAGCCTTGATTCTGCTTCCCTTTCCTTAAGGATCAGTGACCTTGTTTGGGCACACTGATTTCCCACGCCTGCTCATGAGGGGGAAGAAGATGCTAGGAGCAGAGCCGCTGGAGGTCCTCATAAGGTTTCCCCTGAGCCGTGGAAAATGTGCTCTGATTCTGAGATGCAGTGATGTCCAAGAGTCAATCCCTCAGCCGCTAACCTTGAGCACCCTCCAGGGCTGCTCTCCTACACACTGAACCTCCTTGAGGTCATTCTGTGGCCTGTGCCTCTGGACAAGAGCAAGGCGTTTCTACAGTGGATGGGGTGGCCCTGTGGGTGGGGGTAGCCATCACACAGCTGCCCTTTCCCTGGTCTGAGTGGTGGGCACAGCCTTCAGCAAGAGCAGGGCATCTACTGCACCCCTGAAAGGAGCTGTCTGTCCGGAGTCCTCGTCTGCTCCTGCAGCCTCACCTGCAGAGGATAGTGGCCAGCATCACACACCACCCCACAGAGCCCTGCCTCGCCAGGGTGCCGAGCCTCTAGCACTCACGAGGCCTTTGATCCCAACACCTCCATGTTAGGAGGAGAAGCTAGAGGAGGCATCTGGCAACCCAAGCCAGTCACCTTCTTGGTGATGCCGAGCCGGTTGCAGTACGTCGTCTAACTTGGGTCCAGTCGGGTAGCTCTATGGCCTGAGGATCCACCTCCTCGTGGGACACCACATCTTAGTCACAGAGTCCAGTTCCCTCAGAAGAGGGAAGGGTCCCCAGCAAGGAACCCCTCAGTTGTGGCTGTCCTGTGGTGTCTGCAGTGCTGCTGTTGACAGGGCCTCTTGTCCCCTCAGCCTGGATGCTTCATGGAGGCAGACTGCCTGAGCTCAGTGGGTCCGTGATGTGGGGTCCTGGGTACTGCTGGGTTGGAGTGGGTGGGAGGGAGGAGCCTTCCCTCTGTGAGCAGCTTCCCTGTCCTCCAGCCCCACGGGTGGCCACCCTGGAAGGCAGGAAGTGCCATTTCCACCCTACAGCTGGGGACCTGGAGCGAGGCCTGGGCTGATGACAAGCGGCTGGCCCAGGCTTGGAACCCTGGCCAGTTCACCCCCACCCAGCCTTGGAAAGCTTTTTGCACTCCATGGGCAATCTGTGGTCAAACCTTGGCTCTCCAGCATGTCCCACTCCATGGCTCTCCCATGGTCCCAGCAGGACCAGACTGCAGCAGAGTTGCACCACTGGCAGAGCCATCTCCCAACCTTGCCTGCCACCGTGCCCAGTAGGACACCCTGGGAGCCCCAGAGCTCCACCACTGATGATGCCACCCACCCACCAGCTCCCTCCACATGCAGTTGTTCCAGAAGCCTTTGTCACCACTGGGCCGGGGGAGGTGGTCTGGAAGCTAGGCCGATGTGGGAGAGATTCCAGGAAGAACCCAGGTAGTAGTAGCCCATTTACTACAACAAAATACCCAAGGCTAGGTCCTTTATAAAGGAAAGGGGCTGAGGTGCTGCACAGTTCTGGAGGCTGAGGATCAGGCAGTGCATGGGCTCCACCTCTGACGAGGCCTCTGGACTGGACTGCAGTGTACAAGATGAGACTGTGGCTGGACAGGAAGTGAGGGAGACCCGGGCCCAGCTTGCTCTTTTCACAACAGCTGTTCTTGTGGGAACTAGCCGCCTCCCAGGGAACTCTTGGTCCCTCTTGCAGGCCAGTGACCTTGTCACCTCTGCTGGGTGCCACCTTACAGAGGTCCCTCCACCTCCCAGTGAGGACCACGCTCCAGCATGTGCACCCCTGGAGGCTTCATAGCACCTCGTCCAAGCTGCCGGTCCAGCAAGTCACGTTCCCACTGTGGCTCTCATTTGGGAATTAAGAATCAATTTAAAAGACTCCATTTCCTTATTCTTGGTATTTAGAATGAAAGTTTGTGAAATCAAAACATGTCTGACAGATGAATGTGGGTCTATGTCCTGAGCAGTGTGGAAGGGGGGTGAGGGATGGACGAGGAAGGGGGGCTCGGTCTGGGCAGCCGCACTGCAGAGCCATCCTCAGGGTGCCCTCCAGGGCAGAGCCACCCAGGTCCTCAGGCTCAGGCATGCTGCTCTACTAGGGACTGAATTAGAGCAAATGATAGTCCATGTTTTGTAACTGTGTCAAAATGAATCTCAGTGTTACGCATGACTGAAAAGGAACAGCATGCAAAGGCTCTCGGGATGTTTCGTTTCTATCTAGCTCCTACCCCCAAAACGGACCCAAGGCCTTGGAGAAGAATCTGCACTTAAACTCCCTCCTCCTGAGGAGGGTGGCTGGCAGTCTCGTCTGGGCCAAGCACTGAGAAGCACCACGTCTCTGGAGACTCATCTGCAGAGTCTGCCTCACCTCACCTACCTCGTACCCTGCGGAGCCCACCTGGGTCCCCAACCCTGCAGGACCTCTCCTCCTCCGCGTGCCCGGAAACAAGCTCATCTTCCTTTCTGCACAGGCCACACAGTACTGCCGATGTCTGTTTCACCTCCTCACCATGCGTCAGTACTTGGGGCTGGAATTGCAGCTCGTGCACCCCTGGCAGGCATGAACAGGGTGTGGTGGTCACCTCCTCGCACCTGTGACAAGCAGCGACTGGGTGTCTCCTGTCGGTGCTCTGCCGGGGGCTCACGTCCAGCAGCATGACTGGTGGACTTGGAGGTGCAGACGTGGGTCCTTCCACGTTTCCTCATCTGGACAAGGAGGCTGAGCTCTGGACACAGCTTTCGGTTCCCACTTCCCCACCCTGGTGCATTAGCTTTCCATCAGGGCCTTTCTCCACTCTCCCTGAAGCCTGGTCACCACATCGTCCCATCTCAAGGGCTTCCTACCAGGACCTCGCAGCTCTGTTGATGGAGCCATAAGGAAATCACAGCCCTGATTAGCCTGCACAGTTCACAGACCACGTCTGGCTCCGAAGACTGACAGGAGGACACCCAAGGTAGGATGCAGAGGCAGGGGAGCCACATGAGGAAGGTACATCTGACTTCTCTCACAAGGTTAGGCAACTGACCACAGAGACAAGGTCAATATAGTGGCCACCTTTGAGGGGCTTCAAGGTCTTGAGGGACAAGGGGAGCCCCCGGATGCAGAGGAAGTCCTCAGGCCTCCTTGCAGGTTCACAGGTGGGTGAAAGCCTCTGCAAGCTGGCCCACCTGTGCCTACGGGCTGGCCACACAATCCGGGCAAGTTGCACCTCATCTAAGGATGGAAATCAGCAGTGGGAGAGATTGTCACAGCCGTGACACAGGCTGACCACTGTGTGACTCTTGAGATACAGTAATTCAAGGAACAATGTAACTACAGATAAACTGCAACTCTTTAAACAGTTGCCAGTAAACTGCAGAAAGATCGGCAGAGGACAGGGAGGGGGATGGGGAGGGCAGAGGGGAGGGGAAGGGAAGTACTGGGGACTGAATTAGAGCAAATTATAACCCATGCTTCTGTAATTGCATCAAGATGAATCCTAATGTTATGCATAACTGAAAAGAATCAATACAAAATAAAGATTTGAGAACCACAGAACCTTTGAACAAAGGTCTTCACAGTGGTGGTTATTCACAGGCAACGAGGCTAACGTTTGCAGGCATGCTGCTCTCAAAATCCCTGCTCGATTTCCTTACTTGACGTTCATGGAGCCCCACGAATGACCCTATAAATAGACATAAGTGTCTTGGCACTTCTCAGGTGACATGGAATCAGACAGAAGAAGTCCAGGCACCTCACAACTGGTGGAGTTGAGACTAAAGTCACGTTTTCTATTTTAAGACTATTTTGTTTTCCATTACCCAGTGCACAAAAATGTAGGGAACCTTCTCAAGAAAACACACACTAATTCTTATCACATATAGACTGGATTCTATGCCAAGTGTCTGGATAAATAACATGATATGGTTAGGACCGTGCACTGAATTAATTCAAGACACTTACTTGGCTGGGACCATGCGTGATGCACCTCAGGGCACTGTGCAGAGTAATTTGCTGAGTCAACTGCAGAGCAAACAGTGGCCCCCAGTTCCTCTCTTTGCTGTGTTCCCTGCTGTCTTACAAATGTGCTGTTTGAATCCAGCACAGGTCACTTTACTGGTCACCCAGCTGAGGCTCCTCAGCAGCCTGTCCCCACACAGCCCACCAACAGGTGCCCAAGCCCTACCCTGAAACCTAGTTTTCAGGTGGAGGTTCTCGGGCTGTGGGACCCTGCTCTCACAGAGACAACCCCTGTGACTCCTTGCTCTCCTGCTACCTCCATTCCCTGAGGTTCCGTGCAAACACACTCCAAGGGAGCAGGGGTGACTGGGACTGGGGGGCTGGGGCCCTGAGCTGAGGCTAGGACTCCAGGCACATGTTGGCTTGGGAAGGAAAGAGGCTGGGAACGCCTGAGGTGGCTCTCCTGCAGTGTCCCAAAGCACGTTGGCAATAGCACTTCTGATACCGAGAACTTTGCATCCAGTTACCCAGTTTTGTAACAAGGGACAAGCCCAGCATGCACCACATTAAAACAAATGAACAATACAAAGCCCAGGGCTCAGTGGGAAGCTGAGGAGCAGCTTCAGGATGACGCAGCAGGAGCAAGAAGCCTGGGGAGGGGTCAAGTGAGGCGTCTTCCTCTCCACACCAAGTGGTTCCTGTGCTGTATCGCGGGCGGCTGGGGATCTCAGCAAAGGGAGACAGGCACGGAAGCCACCCAGATGGCATGGTGGCCCACACCACAGTGCAACAAGGGAAGTGGGTTAAAACACACCTTTTAGAAAGGCAGGATATTAAAAGTTGACTCGACTAGCGTTTGGCTTGAAGGTGCGGCGGACCCCAGTGCTACTTAGGAGGATGAACAGTTGTGGCTGGCAGAAGACAAGTCAGCTAATCGACCTTTAGAGAGAAGAAAGCAGAAAGAGCCACTGTGCAGAGCCAGGGCCTAGCAGAAAGGCAGTCACAGCAAAGCAAATCCAAATGGAAAAGAAGGAAATGGTGAAATTTCAGGAAATGCTAGGAAACATAAAACAATGGCAATGATCACCAATCCAAGATTTAATTCTTTCCAAAGCCTTTCAAAGAATCTTGATCATTAGTCTCAAACAAACCAAAATCTAGGGGAAAGGAGTCGGGAGAGAGAAGCAAGATGTGAAGAAGGCGCCCTAAGAAACCAACCAGGGGAGACTGGGCGCCAGGGAGGCCCAGCCTCAGAGGTCTTGGAGCTGAGGCCAAGGGGGCCGTCGAGCAGGATGGCAAGGTGAGAGGTTTGTATGGCCACTAGGAAGCAAGGATGCATGGGAGGACCAGGTGGGCTGTGGCTGAGTGGCAGCTTCCCAGGCTCAGCCTCAGCCACGGTCAGTGGCAGGGAGGGGGCGCCCTCTGCAGGTTGAAGTAAGGGTCCTGCTGATGCACTGGAGGCAGGAGGGAGGGGAAGGGCTGAGGATGGCTCAGGCCATTCTGAAGGTCAGGCAGGGAGGGTGATAGGGGAGGAGAGGTCTTCTCTGTGGGCTGCTTGAGGGGTATGTGGGCACACGGGGTGAGAGCAGACAGGGCAGGGCAGTGGGGAGTGAGGGATTCACAGTGACCCAGCCTCCTCTGCAATGGCTCCTCACATTCACATCCAGCTCCAGGAGCAGCCTGGACCCCTCAGTGTACCTGTTGTTGCAAGCTCCCGTGATGAGTCTGTACTTGTCTACCAGGCAAGAATTGGGGCATGTGGGTGGCAGCATGTGAGGCAGGCATCCAGACAGGTTTGCCACTGTGCTCAGCAGGTCTTCTGGGAAGGCACCTGAGAGACAAACGACACTCCTTGACTGCTTGCCGCATCCAGTCCAGCTAGTACAGCAGACCTAGTGTGGCCTCCAAGGCACTCCACATCGGTGCTGGGGTCCTGGACCTGAGCAACCAGCCTTTCCCTTGAGAACGTCTGCCTCCCCACTTCAGTGGATTGCTCCCTCGCAGGATCTGGATCCATTCGGCTTCCTTAGTGCTAGGAAAGCGGGGGCTTTGCTTTATGGTGTTTCAAAAGAGTAACCTGAGAGCCCTGAGCTGAGAGGGAGGTCAGTGGGCCCCTTCTCAGAATCCACCAGGCGCATGGGCACGGCTCCAGGCTAAGCCATCCCGCCTGACCAGGAGCTGCTCTCACAGTGGCCAGGTCTTCAGAGGACAGAGCAAAGAGCATCCACCCCATGAAGCTCACCTTGGTCACGTGGACAGAGCCACCTGTCTGTCTACACAGCCCTTGTTTTCCTTTCTACTGGCTCTTGGTTCCCTTCTTGTGAATCTCTCTAGACCAGAGCCCCAGAAAGCAGTCTGTTTTAGTCTATTTTTTTCCAATTCTGTCACTATTTATGTTATTTGACAAATCAAAGGGCTTCTTATTGTCCATTAGCAGAAGCAGCCATCGGTTACCTCTCCGGGATGGTTTCTGTAGAGCTCTGAACGCAGTGCCATAGAGCTTTGACCAGTCAGTTACCAGTGACATTGAAGAGCCATGGAGGAATGCATTCCATCTTCACAGGAGGAGGAGCAAAGCAGGCCTTGAGGAGCGCCACCAGTACCCTCTGTGGGGACGGCAAAGCCTCACCCTCTGCTGGGCATGCCTTTGACCTTGGAGCACAACAATGTCCTGTACTGTGAAACCATGTGGGCAAAGCCATGCTGACAATGGACCAGGGTAAGAACCAGCCTGGAAAGAGGGGCCTCACACCCGTGCAAGCCATGGCTTGGCTGTGAAGGAGCTGGTGGGGTCTCCTCGGACCCTTGACTCTTCTTACATTCAGATGCTCCAGGCTGGCTGTGTCAATGGTGGAAATAGCTTTAAACATTCTGTGGAATGCAGTTCTTGAATGTCCTGGACCAAAACCATCAGCCCATTTCCCGAGCCCCTGCTCCTGGGCCTGGGCAGTGGGCCTGGCGGTGCTGACCTGGGAGCCACAAGACCCACATCTCTGACACTAGACATGCCATTCCTGTGCCATTCGATCGCTGTCCTGGCTGATTCCATGGCAGGACAAGGACCGACATCCTTAGAAACACTTCCAACCACGTGGCTCCAAACAAAAGCCACGTTGAATGAATGTTTTGTTGCAATAAAATCAAGCATGTTAACTGTTAAGTTTAGGACCTGAGAATTCTGACTGATCTGGTCAGATGAGTTCATGGATTCTAAAAGCTAAGTGAGCAGCATGAGATGAACCCACCGTAGCAATCAGAGAAGCTCGGGGGCCAAGCAGCTCATGCTGGGCATTGAAAATTCTTGCTCAGAGTTTCAAAGAACCCTTGTTTCCCAGTCCCTGCCGCAGGGTCAGGACACCGTCAGGTGCTTCTCCATGTCCTCAGCAGCTTCAGCACTTGGCCCACAAACCCGCTCCCTCGCAGGTGCTTGGCGGCATGCCTCTGCCTGAGCAGCCCACGGGGCCTCCTGCAGGAGAGGCGCTCTCTGCCTAAGCCCTGGAAGGCTTCTGCCGGCCGGTGGGGCTGCAGTGGGAGCTGAGGCATCTGTCCTCTGCTTGCTGCTCTGAGGGCTGGGGCTTGCTGAGCCCATGAGCGCCCCAACACAACAGGTGGGGAGGCTGTGAGGAATTCCCCGGTTACTGCACACCACTGGAAGGGTGTTCGGCTGGTCCTCCAAACTGGATTTGGAAAACAGAAGCAGCATTTCCCAGACTACTGAAAATAAGAAACTGACTTTTTAGGCATTGTAGGGAGGTATTGGCTGGTCCTGTGAGAACTCATTGCTGTCAGCTAAGAGCCTAGGCACCTGCTGGGAGGGCCCGTAGGGGCACAAGGAGCGCACCTGTGGGACGCTGTGACTGCTCCAGCCTCAAGGCTTGCAGAGAAGTCTCCATTATCTCTGCTGCTCGGGAAATGGCTCTGCTGCTTGGCTCAGTGAGCTTGGAAAAAGACAGAAGCTCAGCTGGGGTGGCCACTTCCCTCTTGTTGAGGTTCCTACGAGATAGAAGTAAAGTATGTTTATGGTTGCTTCGATACTTAATTACCAACGAATAAAGCATTTATTGAGCAACTACAGGTAGCAGACAATACTCTGGGCACTGTGCAGGTCACAAAGATGGAGCTGATACTGTTCAAAAACTGAATGGGATATAAATATAACTAGTGCATCAATGCTGAATGGGATATGAAGGTGACTAGTGCATCAATGCTGAATGCTGAAGAAAATGACCGAGATCTGCCTTTCATAAAACTTTCATATCGATTGTTTGATTCTCATTACGATTATTTAGTTCTTATCTAAACTCAGCTTGAGATCATTTCTTCACACTCAGCCAATGAAAGGGGAGATGGGCATGTGCATTTTTGTCCGGACCTTGGGGCCACAGGCACCTTGGCTGCAAGTGGCCCGGGTGCAGATGCTGAGGGCCAGCACACCACAGCATCAGCCACCCTGACAGAAAGCAAGACCCGCAAGGCCAGCCTCCCCTGAAGGTCTGCCTCCTCTGCGGGCAACCCTATCCTCCAGGTCCCAGGTGCTGTGCTATAGTTATGGTATTGTATTTTACACAGAAAACTTGCTAAGGGAGATCACGTGCTCTCATCAGCAAAAATAAAAATGAAAAATGATATAACCACAGAAGGCATTTGTGATGGGTTCCCCTTGAACGTGCATATCAATGCATCATGTCACACACCTGAAAATTTACAATAAGAACAGTATTTAAAAACCTTATAAATATGGGCTGGAGTTGTGGCTCAATGGTAGAGAGCCTGTCGAGCATGCATGAGGCACCGGGTTCAATCCTTAGCACCACGTAAAGAAATAGAATAAAGGTATTGTGTTCATCTACAACTAAAAAAAAAACCTAAACAACAATAACAAAAGCCTTATAAATACTATGACTGTGCCCACTTTACAGATGAGGAAATCAGCCCCGTGAAAGTTAGGTGGCTTGTGGCAGCTAGACAACAGTGATGATGGCACAGTATTAAGACGCAGAAATCGCATACAAGATGCACTAGAAATAAGCCAACACAGCAGGCACACATGAAAGCTGCTGGGCAGCGGTGGGCTCTGAGGAGACGGTGCCAACTGTGAGCTGGACCTGGGGAGAGTGCCGAGCACGGTGGCGGAAGGCGGAGAGCTGGGTTGGACACAGGCGTGTTGTCCCTCACAGCAGGGCAGGCTGCCGCTTCCCAGACGCACGCCCCAGGCGCACTCCTTCCCTGGGGATGTCTGTGTGAGATTCTGAGCAAGGATTTGCTAACTGGAGAGACACTTGGGATGAAGGCCAGCCTGAGGGTTCTGAGGAGGCCCCTGGACACGCTCTCTTTTCCAAGGCTAACCCAGCAGACCTGAGTGCCAGAACTGCACCTGACCCGGCCTATAGGCCATCCTTGTGAGGACTCGCAGGCTGTGCCTGGTGGGGATTTCTCCTCCTCCCCAGTGACACACAGCATGCCCAGTGCTTGACCCCAGGGCATGCACTGGGCCCATTGAGGCACCACAGCGGCCCCCTCCCTCTGAGCCCGTGGTAGGACCAAGGGCCAAGCACGTGATCCTGTGAAGTTTGCTATTTGTTTCAGAAACATTGGAACCGTGACCTCTGGGCACAGGGCCCCTTCTGCTGGAGCACACACCCATCCCCCACACTCACACTCGTCACACCCCGCACACCATGCAGGCCAGCACACACGCACAACACCTATGCAGCATCCCACACTCTGCACACGATGCGTGAGAAGCACAAGCATGTCCGGAATGCACAGTGCACACGCACACACACCACAGCATGCACGTGTACACAGAACACCCAAACCTCATACACATACAAGTGCACACAACCCCGGCCTCTATCATCTCTTCCCCAGAACATCTGGAATTATGGGGTGAATCATGGTGCTTCAACTCTGTGGTTTGCTAAAGGGAGGGCCTGGGGTGAAGTACAGACTGCCAGGGCTTGCAGCGTCACTGGCACGTGACACTCATGGGAGCTTCAGGTCCTGATCTTAAAGTGGGCTGTGGCCGGTCTTGGGGGTAAGTGTGAACTGGTGAAGAAGCAGCAGGGGACCTGTCCCCGAGACAGTCAACACCCCACGTTACCTCTTCATGGTGCCGTAAACAGCATCATCCACCAGGCGCTGGCTGGCCTCCAAAACGGGGAGAATGTGGGACGTCTCAATCTTCCCTAGGGAACAAGTGGCCACAATCAAAGCTCAGCCACAGGCCAAGCTGTCAGCTCAGCTCTGGCACCCAGTCCAGCTGCTGTGGAGACAGCTATGCGGCTCGGACAACTGAAGTGCCAATGGGTTACTGCCCTGCATGAGCCTGCCTCCACCAGGACGGTTGCTGGTGCCCCCACAGAGCTGTCTAGCAGGCTGGATTCATCCGCACCCCATTTCCCCAACGCTTGGACACCCTATGGCTGAGTAGCTTTCTTTCTGAATATTTTAGTTTATGATAGTTCCCTATTAATTTGTGCATTTAACAAAAGATAAATTATTCAAATAGTCCAGCAGTTTCCTATGAAATCCCTCTGTTCTTATTTTCTCCTTTTCCTGCTGGGAACACTGGGTAGGTCAGGGTTGCTTTGGTGGAAGCATGAGGTCCCAGTGTGCCGTAGATGGTGGTGGCACAGCAACTCCTGCCACCAGGAAAACACTTCCGTAACCAGCAGCTTGTGCAGAAAATGCATTGATTTCTACAAGTAAAGGGAGTATCAGAACACTTCTGAGCATGACAGAGCTATATGGAAATAAAACTGTCTGAAAAGGTAAATTTCAATGGTTTGGGAATTAAGTAGCACAACACATTCCAGAAAATTGCAAACCTGAGTGAGCCTAGCAGGATCATTTCCTGATAGCCTCTGTCTTAGTATTTATCTCACGGCTTAGATGCAAGGAGAAACGCCGTGACTAGAGAATCTGAGGAGTCTGCGGCACCTCCGACCCAGCCCCGCTGGCTGAGCCACTCCAGGCCCCAGCCTGGGCCTGCTCCCTTCTGCCCCACCGTGGCTGCCTGCACTGCCCAACTCCACTTCCCTCCTGAAGCCAACTGTGGCCTCTGATCTGCTAAATGGGACAGCCACTGCCCCTGTGCAGGGACCGCCATGCTCACGTGGTTTGAGCAGGGCAGCTGCGGGCCTGGGGTCTGGACTAAGCTGGGTTTGAGTCCCACCTCTGAGGCCTCTCAGTGAGTGACATGGCAAACCACCAGCCTTGCCCAGAGTTCTCCCTTCACAGAGAGCAAGGTGACTTCTCAGCGCTGTTTAAGGAGACACAGTGCAGCCCCCTTCTAGGACCCAGCAGGTGCCCAGAGCTCATGGGAGGCCGGTCTTCTGTTTTCCTCCAGTGGCAGCCTCAGCTCCTGCTCCCTTGCCTGCCACCTCCTCCTCTGAGCGCTGCCTTGTGAGTGCCTTCGGCTCTTCTCATTTTCTCCTCCTCTCCAAACACCCATCCTTGGCATGAGTTTCTCTCTTGGGCTGGTGTCTGGGTCCTCTGCTCCTTGCCCGTGTTCACGGCAGCTCAGTGCCAGGAAGGAACTGGGCGGTGGCTCTCTTCTGCTTCTCTGCGCTGGGCCGAATGCCTCTGGAAAAGCAGTCCGTGAAACCTGTCCTGTGCCCTCCTTCCCAAGTGAGGACTCTGGCTGGCTGTTGAGCCTGTCCACCTGCCCGTTGTGCTGTTGCCTGAGTGTCCTGTGGCTCCACACAGCTGGGCGACGCCTCCTGCTGAGGTGCTTGCAGACCCCCACATCCAGGGAGCACGTCCAGAGCCTCACCACAGCATTCAGGAACTCATGGTCTGACAGGCCTGTTTCCAAAGCCCTGGACCTGATGTCAGTCCGCCTCACCTTATGAAATGGTCACCCCCACATTCCAGCTCGCTGGTCTCCCTCAGGGCAGGGCCTGTGCACACCACGCAGCAGTCAACTTCCCGAGGCCGTGTGTGTGTCCTCAGGGTCCACCTCCTCAGCACCTGACCCAGGGCCAGCCTCAGGACACTTATAGCTCTATAGGAACCAGGTGATCAAGTGAAAAGAACTAAGCAGGAAGAAAAGCCTGAGTCTCCACTATCCTGGGAAGGACCGTTGCCAGGGAGATGATTCCTTGTTATTAGTCAATATGAACACAGTTATCTAAGCTTAATCAATCACATGTTGCTTGTTCTCTGGGGTTTTGTTTTGTTTTGTTTTAGTTATAGAATATTTTACTGAATTTAAAAAAAAATGCTATAGGATTGTAGATTATTTTAATCTTCAAATTTTGTCTAAGAAATATATTTTTGTATTGAAAAATTTCTCCTGGAAATATGTCATTCTCACCCTGACCCTCTCAAACATAATGTGTCTCATGGGCTTTGATGAAGCTGATCTCCCTTCCTGGCTGAAGGGAGAGGCCGTGCAGCCAGCTGCACCAGATTGATTTGCTGGGCCTCAAGCAACAAACGAGAAGAAATATTAGCAGAGAACCAAGAGAACCCTGCTGGCTGAACTCACACTCAGCAAAGAACATGCTTCAGAGAAGTGACTAAAAAAGGAAAAGGACCCTGATCTTCAGGGGTCGAGTGTGGGCAGACAATGCCTAGGGGCTGGAGGTGGACATCACCAGGGGCAGGTTTGGTGTCCAGGCCTGCCTGGCCAGCCCCTGGTCTCTGGCATTCTCTCCTGTCTCCGGTCAGGAGGGCAGAGAGCACCTGTGCAAATCTGTGTCCTGCTTTCAGGCAAGGCGGTGGGCAGAGAGCTCTTCCAGAACCTGCTTCCTCTAAGCACTTCAGTTCAAGGTCATCCCTGGGCCTGCTGGGTGTGCGAGCCTCCTCTCCTGGCCCTCCCACACCCCTCCAAGTGGGCATCGCCCTCCCTTTAGCGCTTTCTCTGCAGAGGCACCCTACTCAGAGGGTCATGGACAGAGGGAATGTGCTTTTCAGAACTGAATATGAAATTCTCCTGAGTTTTCGAGTTCAGTTCCTTGATCAGGAAACTCCACCCTATCTTGGGCTCTCAGTGTGAGCACCAGTGAAGATCACCTTTGCTCCAGTAGGGTGCAGTGACCCCCAGAGTTCCCGTGTATGTTCCCATTGCATAGGAAGCCAGTGAACTAGAAAGTACTGTATTTCAGGAAAAAGAAGTGTTCACTAAAACCAAGTAAAAACAAAAACAAAACAAAACAAACACAAACAAAAAACAAGACAAAGAACAGCCCAAATCTTCCTTCTCCAAAACTGTAACTGGCACCAGGCCCCTGAGGTTCACCTTCACTACCTCTGAGCACATGGCTTTTGCCCAGAGCTGTTTGATTCGGATTTTAATAACTGTGTTTGCTGAAACCCTGAGAGCTGGAATGGAGTTTGCTAACTCTTCTCTTTCAGCAAATCCCCCTGCAATCTTCCCAGGTTTCTCAATCTGCGGGCCATGCCTCTGCTCCTGGGGTCATTTGCCATTTACTTCTTTCAACAACTGTGACCTGCTGGGACACTGGCCATAAAGACAAGGACCTGTGCCTCTGGGTCTTGCACAAACATCAGAAACCATCCATCCAGGAACACACGGCCTCTGTGACGCACACTCCTTCAGGGTTTTTGAGAAGGGAACAGGTCGATTTTTTTCTCAGATCTGTAATGGTCACGCATACATTTTGTGGGGGCAGTAGAACATTTAAGTTTTCAAATATTTTTATTTCAGAACTTCCAGGAGCTTAGGCCTGTTCTCTTTGTGCTTTCACCTTCTGGGAGGATGCTCACCACAGCGTCCTGCACAATGGAGAGGGGCGTGCAGTAGGTTTGCTTCCCAAGCTGTGAGCAGAGGTCTGTGCCCCAACCCACAGTCACGCAGCACCATCCTCTTCCAAATGTGAGTGAACGCTGGCTGTGGTGAGATGTGGCTGGCGAGATTGTTTCTAAGGAAGGTTAGCAGTGAACATACTGTCTTGAAGCTACTGTCTTGCACGTCAAGTGGTAAAGCAAGTATCTTATACTAAAGGATATAAAACTGAAACGCCATGAGACAAATCATATGTTCCAAGTGAGCAGTTCACAAAGTAAAGGAGTCAAAGCTAGCTTCAAAATATCCTACTGAGCAGAAGTTTTGTTCCAGAGTGTCCCATGGCCATGAACACTGGAGTGAGCCTCACTAACTGAAAATAATACACATTGACTGAAAATAATCAAATCTACAGATGGAGAAATGACAAGGTATGCACTGTCATTTCAAGGTATGAAATGACAAGGTAGACAGTCCATTTCCTAATCTTTAAAAAATGATTCTAAAACCTGAAAGCATTGTGTATAGATAATGTCTATATTGTTTTTTGTTTTTTTAAATTTTTTTGTAGATGGACACAGTGTCTTTATTTTATTGCTGTGTATGTGGTGCTGAGGATCGAACCCAGGGCCTCACGCATGCGAGGCAAGCGCTGTACCGCTGAGCTACAATCCCAGCCCAATGTCTATATTGTGCTGTGTAGTTTGCAGGTTTAGCAATTTGCTGGAAACCAGCTACTGGACTGGTGACTTTTGTTGTTATTTGCAAAGCAGATGTGGTTGCAGAACCAGGCCCTCAGTAAACATGACCTGAAGGGGGAAGCAGTTCACAGACATCCTTGTGCTGAGTGCCCACTGTGCCCAAGCTGAGTATCCACTCTTTTAAAGGCACAAGATTCCGCATTGGACCCTGGGGTGCAGAGTCACAGTTTGTTGAGGGGCCATTAGCTTCCGCTAGCACTGGCCAGGACGATGCACTCCCTACATTAATGCTCACAAGAGGTGACCACGGTGGGTAGATCTCCAGCTCTCTGTTTGCAGGTGAGGACCTGGAGTTAGGGTGGCAGGAGCCAGTCCACTAAGCCTTGGCCAGGATGCTGCAGGAAGAGTCTGGGGAAGAGAGCGGCCATCTTCTCATCATCCAGATGGCCTGCACCACACTGTGTCTATAAGGAGCTTGAGGGTCTGGGTGGACCGGAGGGCAGCATCAGTATGGTCACAAGGTCCTGGTCATCAGGAAGGCTGAACAGAACGTGACTGCCAGCCGGACGCAGGGCTGGGTGTGCGCAGAGCTGGCAAGGGCTCAGGGGCTGGATGTCCCTTGCAGGATCAAGAGCCTCAGAGTCTGACAAGTTGTGCCATGGGCCAGTGATGTCCAGGGGCCCGCGCCTGCAGGAGGCCAGGAGCGTCCACACAGCCAAGGTTCTGGCCAGCCTGCCAGCATTTTTTTTCAGTGAAGAATGACTGTTTTAAGCTCTGAGTCTTCTTAGCTTTCTGACCCTAATTCTGCATTGTAGCTCACTGATTCCAGAACCTACACCACAGAAGCTATTTCATGAAAAATGATCTTATAGCAAACAAATAAAAATAGTCACAAAGAGATTTTCATTCAAATGTGTAAACTATGAAAAATGGAAATTCTAAATACTGTAATCTTAGGAAAATCAGTTTTTCAGAAAAATTATTTTATCTATCTGAGCCCAAGAAATGCATTTTTCTTTTGAAAAGCCTCTCACAGCTACACTAAGGGGGCAGATTGGGAATGCTTAAGAGCTATGGCAGGCTGTGTGTGCTAGGTGAGAAAAACCATCATGAGGGACAGCGCTGTATTTGCTACTCACCCCACAGGAGTCCTCTGCCTCCCAGGATAAAAGGGAAGAACACTCCAGCACAGGCTGCAGCCAGCGTGAGAGTCAGGGCTGCCAGCGCCCTCATCCTGGGACTGGAACGCACACGAGGAGCACAGGGCACTCAACACAGCTGCCGAGTCCTGGGAATCTGCCTCCCGCTCCCGCCCTGTGGTAGTGACCCACCCGAGCATGGGGCTGGCAGTGCACGACTCCGAGTGGCCTCCGGTGTGGAACGAGGTGCTGAGCGGCCCACGCACCCTGGCTTTACAGATGGAACTTTTAGGTTTGACAGCTCAGCCACCGCATTTCTCAGTAACGACTTATTTCAAGTGATGGCTTTGTCAAATCACGTGAAATCACTTGGACACTGTTGGGAATAAAAAAATCTATTTCCCCTAGAATCTTTGTGGAACAAATAACTGATGTTAGGACTCCAGCATTTTAAGGAAAGGTAATAAAACCCTGCGTGTCTGCGGGGAGTGCGGTAGCACTCTCAGACGTCTCAGAACTGGAGTTGTGGAGACAGCAGAGGAGCTAATACTGCCTTCCACTTTGTTTCTAGCGGCAGGCTTTCTGTAGCTGCACCTGGGCGGGGTGCAGAGGGGGACGCCACTGTCCCTCTGCAGCTGCAGTCCCAAGAGGGAATGGCGTGGCCAGCCTGCTTTGCTTGGAGAAGCTGCCCACGCCTGCCTCATCCAGGTACGGGATTGCACAAGCCACTCTTCAAGTGTCAATGACAGATTTCTCTTAGAAAATGGAAAAGTCAGTTTCACAACCAATCTTCCTGGCCCTCCTCAGGAAGGAGGGAAGCGTGGGTGGTTGGGAACTTACCAGCCGCGAAACCCTCCTGGGCTGTGGACCTCCACTGCCCCAGGCCTGGTTCCCACCATATAAACCTGCGCTATCTCCCGCCCTCTCAAGTGGTTGGGAGGTGGGGCGACTCCAGCTTCCTGGTTACAGAACCCTTGTTGGTGCTGTTGTCCCTGGGCCAGGTCCTCTTGCGTCCTGACTGCCGGACACAGGTGCCACATCATGCAGGACTTGCAGTCCAGCCCCTGCCCCTGAGTCAAGAGGACAGGGAGGCCTGGGGAGCAGTACCTGACAAGCCAAGGTTGCATGCGGTTCCGTTCCGCAACTGAAAACGTGGTGAAGGACTGCATCCAACCCCTCACACTCATTCTCGTTTCTGTGATGAGGACGTCTGTGGTCTCTCTCAGCAAATTCCAAGTGAGCAGCACATGTTGTTGCTGTTCTTCACTGTGCCTACCTCCCCAGGACTTGCTCGTCTTAAACTCAAAGCTGCGCCTTTGATTGGCACCTTTCTGGTGCCCCTCCAGTCCTGGAACCACCTTCAACTCCATCCATTTGGCCCTTTGGGTTCCACCCGAGGGAGAGCATGACAAACGTGTCCCTGCCCCTGGGTTCAGTTGCATGTGCACTCCTGGCATTTTACTGTCCCTCAGTGACAGATAAGGCTGTGCTTCCAAGAGAAGCCTGGCTGAGTGAAGGAGACGCAGCCCGGGGGTCTCCGGGCAACATGGTATCTGCCCTGCATTCTGGGTAGGAAAGGGACGCTGAGGAAAGCTGGGAACCTGGGTGGTGCAGGGGGCAGAGCAGGGTCACTGCTGTGCTGTGGCCACACAGGCCACACGGGGAGGAGTGAGGTCACGAGGCTCTATCACCCTCCTGCTCCTCTAAAATCTTCTCAAAGTGAATTGGGTCCACACTTGTTAGCTTCCCAGTACAATCTGAAGGGCGATTCAGGTTTGTTCAAACCCGAGCTTAGGTCAGTGGGCATTTTCCAATTTGTTTAAGTCACACAAAGCTAAGGACATGTGGCTTTGATGGACAGAGACTTGATGAGCTGACATGGCTCCCTCTAGACAGCCTGGAGTCTCTGCGGTCAGCCTGAGGGTTTCCACAACCCTGATGTCGCTCAGGACCAGGAGGGAGCAGGTGTCTCCAGGGCCCTAGCCACGATCCTACAGCACCAGCCTCATCTGAAAAGCAGATGTGCTCTGCTGCTGCCGGGAGGCTGGCTGCACTGCACCCACTGTAGAGTGGCCACTCGGGTGCTGGCTCCCGACACCCTCCAAGAGCCATCTTCTCCGCCCAGAGCCGACTCTCCTGCCCTCAGACATTCCTGCAACATTTTGCTGGAGGTGGAGATGCAGACCTAGTTCAGATGCCACAGAATTCTCACAAAAAGGAAAAGTGGATGAGGAATTTGTTGTTGAATTCCTCTGTCATTGAAGAGTTCTTTCCCTGGACTCATTCTTTCCTGGAGCCTCTTCCTGTGCTGCAGGGAACACGAAAATGTGCTTGAACCTCGAGGTTTTTATGTTGTACAAGCTCTTTTTGCCTTGGAGTTTCTGTGCCTCGGCTCTGCCAGCCACTCCACCAACCCGCGTGGTCCTGAGCACAGGGGCCGGAAAGAGCTCATTGGCCTTCCCTGCTGAGGGCAGAGTGCACCTCGCACCTGCCTCCAGGGGCACATGACCACGACTGCACAGATACTCTGAGTTTTGGTTTCTTCTCATCTGCAGCTCTATGCCCTAGTCACTGAGCCACCTAACGGCCAGCTCTCTCACCAGAAGCAATGGGGAGCTTGCCAGCATCCGTTCAAACATGCTTAGGTTTCCCGGTACGGGGAGAGAGTCCTTCCTGAGAGAAGCAGGAAGCCAGGACAGGGATAGCTCAGGCCCTTCAACAAGTGCCAGCTTCAAAGGAGTGGAGACCTAACCAGCCTGATTTAATTAACTGATTTTCTAAAAATGCTCAAGCTGGTTATGGGCTCTCAGGTAGCCTCAGACACCAGCCGGCTGACACACAGCACACTCAAGGTCATGGAATCCAGGCTCTGCACCAGGGCCAGTGCCTGCCACCACTTGCAAAAGGGCAGCCTGTGCCTTTGACGTCACATAACCCTAGTGGCGCCTGCCTTCCAGCGGCTCAGTGGGTTGTGAGGAGCCTCTCAAGAGCCCTCCACCTGCTTCAGGTCTTGGTCAGGCCACATCCACTCTCATAGGAACATCCTGAGTGTCACAGCCCAGCGACCCTTAGGACACACGCCCTCGCAGACCTGACTCTGCCTTTGTGGAGTGCTCCTTGAAGTTCTAGTACAGGCCTCTTTACGGGGCAGTCTGAAGAGGGCATCTCAACAGGTGTAAACTTCCTCAACCTCAGACGTAGGAAGGTTGCATAAACGTCCTTGTTTTTGTGACTTTAGCTTGCTCCCAGGGGTAACTGGAACCTCAGTGTCAGAGGACATGGTGCCCATCTGGCTTACACTCAACCTCAGTTTGATGTTGGGTATCAGGCACTATATGCAGTGAGTTGTGAGCAAGTAACTAGGGTCTTCTCTGAGTAGGAAAGGGAGTGAGCTGTCAAAATAGTGTGCCCTTCTTAAGCAGAAACAAAACATTTCGGCTTTTGTTAAGAGGATGGATATGCAAGGGACCTGTTGGTCAGTCTGCATAAACACTGAAGGGTGGCATTTCTGTACTTCTGGAACCTCTCGTTGAGGTTTGCCAAGAACTTCCTCAACTGCTGGCCGTGAGCCTGCCTTCCTGGCCAGGCCCAGGCCGAGGCCCAGAGCCTTGAGCCAGGACACTGGAAGCAGAAACAGAGGGGTTTGGTCCTGAACTTGAGCAGGATGATATGAAGGACACTCACCTCCCCCATGTCATTTTTTTTTTTTTTTTGGTACCGGGGATTGAACTCAGGGGCACTCGACCACTGAGCCACATCCCCAGCCCTATTTTGTGTATTTTATTTAGAGACAAGGTCTCACTGAGTTGCTTAGCATCTCACTTTTGGCTGAGGCTGGTTTTGAACTCGTGATCCTCCTGTCTCAGCCTCCTGAGCCTCTGGGGTTACAGGCATGTGCCACCGCACCCAGCCACCATGTCATTTTTGTCCAGGGTCTCCCTGCCCCACTCAGGGCTGAGCTGGGTGAGGTGACCCTGCCGGAGAGGGTCCAACATCCAGTGCTCCACTGTGTGTCTAGGAGAAGCCTGGCAAGGAGTCTGGCACTCCTCCCAGGGCTGCATCTGAGTGCCTACAGGCTAGTCTTCTAGCCTCTGAACAGGAGCTTGGGTAGGCCCACTCCTCTGTGCTGTGTGTCCCAGTGCAGACTGGACACATGGGGTATCTTGGGAGTCTAAGTCAAGACCACAGATTTCCAGTAGCACCAGAGCCCAAGACTAAAGTGCCTGGGCAGGGCACTGGACACAAAGCCATGGTGGTCTGGTGGTAGGCAGCAGAGGGGATCCCCTGTCTCAGGAAATGAGGACACCACCTTGTCACCAGGTGCCAGCAGGGAGCGAGAGCCCTGGACTCTGCTGTGGTCACCATGCATGGAGTCTTGCTGGGAGAAGGGGGAAGCTGGAGACCTGGCGCTTCTTCGGTCCATTTCCTTTGCTGCTTGAGGTGGAGGCTCAATGTAGTTGAAGTTCCATGCCAGAAATGTCCAGAAGCACACTCTTCTTGTACACTTGGTGGAGTGGGCTTTTTCTGCATAAGGTTGCACATTAGGAAATCCTGAAGGGTTGACCCTCAGGCCACCCCTATTGGTGTCAGAGGAATGAGCTTCTGAGATGTGAGATGAAGAGCTCTTGGGAAGTCGGGAGGCAGGGGCCTGCCTCTGGCAGGGGGAGGTGAGGGCAGGTGGGCTTCTTCCCAACAGAATGACCTTGGGGCTTGGGGACATGTTGGAGGGGGCAGGTGATTGTGAGAAGAAGGGAGTAGAAGGCACAGGTGAGCCCCAGGCTGAGTCAAGAACAGCCACCAGAGGGCAGAGGGCAAAGGCAGGCTGAGCTGTCCAGCAGAGCACTGAGCCTGCCTCCAGGGTGTGAGGCTGTCAAGGAAGCCTCTTGGACATCAGCTGGGCCTTGCCAATGCTCCAAGGAGGTGTCTGGGGACAGTGTCCTATGTGTGACATCCCCATCAGGTGATGGGGGGCCTGATCATCCTCTACTTGGGGGTGAGTGTCTCCACATAGCCCTGGCAAAGAAATACCTCACATTTACTTGTGTTTTCCTTGGAGAAAGTGGGATCCTGTGATTAAGAAGAGCAAATAATCCCCCAGCTAAGAGAACTTGCAGAGACAAGGGGCTGCAGCAAATACGGAGCGTGTTCGGTTTCTGTAGCTGAGCCACTGGAATGACAGCTGCCAGCAGTCGACCCAGGAAGCTGGCCCCAGGCTGCGTCCTTGTGCATCTTTGAGGGGTGGCTCGCCTCATTTTTTTTTCAATGAGCAGATAGGCTCAGCAATGATCAAACACCTGGTAGGTGTGAGTTTGGACGACCCCTGTGTTAGCGAAATACCCTTTGTTTGGATATACTGAGGACAAGGTGCTGATGGTTACGTAACATAGAAACAGTCCGGATTCTGTGGGATCCAAGATGGTGCACTGGAGGGAGGCTGCATTCCTTGTCGCTCCATGACTCAGGACCAAGCAGAGGAAATACTGTCCTCTGCAAGGCAGCTGTGGCTGCCCACTGATCCCTTGCTGTTTAACCCCATTCCTCCGCCCTGATCACCCGCTGTCTCGCCATCTACCAGCATATTGCCCGCCTTTGGAGCACAGATCGCTCGCTGACTGCTGCCTATCATCCGCCGTTTGTCTGTTTGCCCACCTATGGCCGGCCAGTCACCCATCACCCAACGGCCACTTATAGATTGCCCGCTGTTACCCTGCAGACTGCCCCCTGCTGCCAGGAGGTCCACTGCCACAGTAACTGCAGGTCTGGTCACACGTGGCTGCCGCCACCTGGGGACACCGGGCAGGGCCTGCAGGTTTGCCGCTGCCACCGCTGTCATCTCAGGGCATGGCTGCCTCAGTCTGGGGACACCAGCCGGGGTCTGGAGATACATTGTCAGGGTACCTGCAGGCCGGTTGCACCTGAGGTCTTTCTGCTGGGTGTGCCGGTGGCCACCATCTGGCTGCCTCTTTGCAGGATCGCTCCTTTGTGTGAGCGCATCCCTGGTGGTTCCCTGCAAGTGGAAACGGCATTGAGATCTGGGACTGCAGCGAGGCAGAGCCTGGGGAATCTGAAGCCCAGGTCCATCAGACTGCAGCCGGCCAGTCTGGGTCTAGCAAGCCTGTGGAAAGCCAGAGACTAGGAGCAGTTCCCTGGGGGGAGCTCATGTTGGCAAAACTGGAGGAAATGGGGTTCTCTCCAGCTCAGTGAGTCCTGAAGTGCACGGGGGCGGAAGGGGCCGGCCACAGGGGGTGGGAAGACGGGAAGAGGGGATGAGAGCATCTTGTCATCGGCTCACCCACCCAACCATCAAACTTCAGACAACCCCCACCTACCAGCGGAGAAGGGAAGCTGAGAAAATTTTGAAAGCCAATGGAAGCTATCGTTCAATTTTCCATTTTTTTTCTTTTTTTTTCTTTTGCCTTCTCTCTCACATTTCTACCATCTTTGAATCCCCAAATAGTTTTCATGCATCAATTTATTGAGGAATGGGATGCCTGAATATTATATTACAGTTTTGTTGTGTATCCTTATGTTTTTACCTGTTTTTAAAATCTGTATATTTTGTTCTCTCCCCTGTCTGCCTCCCTGGATTCTTCTCACTTCTCTCATACTAACAGCCAACCTCTGTTAATTCCTCCCTCGCTCTTACTATAAATTTTTACCTCTATCTTCTCTCCTCCCTCATAAACATCACACCTACACTACTTCTGATCCCTCATTGTCCATCATTAGAAACAGTAAACCCTTTTAGCAAACTTAATGTTCATATTGTAGACAATAATTGAACACATCATTTCTGTTTACTGCAGTAAAACTGTAGACACCTTCATAGGAGCTACTTGGTTTAAAGATGTATATTGTTTGCTTTGGATGCTGTTAATATTGGTCTCCCCCTTAAAGGTGAGTTACTGGAAGGCTTCAAGGACACTGTAAGACTACACGGTAGAAACCATACTGCCTCAGATCCATACTTCTAGATGGGAAGGCACACAAACAATACAAAAAAACGAGGGAACAAGGAGCCTCAACAAGATGTTCCAACAACAGAATCCATAGACAACACAGTAGAAGAAATGTCAGAGAAGGAGTTTAGAAGATACAGTGAGGCTGATCTTCGAAATAAAGAATGGTATTGGAGAGAAAATACAGGAAGTGAAAGATCACTTCTCTCCTCATTATTGATTGTTTCCTTTGCTGAGAAGAAGCTTTTTAGTTTGAATCCATCCCATTTATTGATTGTTGATTTTACTTCTGTCGCTTTAGGAGTCTTGTTCAGGAAGTCAGGTCCTAAGCTGACATGATGAAGACTTGTTAGGCCTATATTTCCTTCTAATAGGCACAGGGTCTGATCCACCTTGAGTTGATTTTTGTGCAGGGTGAGAGAGAGGGGTTTAATTTCATTTTGCTACATATAGATTTTCAGTTTTCCCAGCACTATTTGTTGAATAGGCTATCTTTTCTCCAATGTATGTTTTTGGTGCCTTTGTCTAGTAAGAGATAACCATATTTACGTGGGTTTGTCTCTGTGTCTTCTATTTTGTACCATTGGACTAAAAGTCAATTTTTGTACCAATTCCATGCTGTTTTTGTTACTACTGCTCTGTAGTATAGTTTAAGTTGTGATGTCTCCTGCTTCACTCGTCTTGCTAAGGATTGCTTTGACTATTCTGAGTCTCTTATTTTTCCAAATGAATTTCATGATTGCTTTTTCTAGTTCTATGAAGAATGTCATTGGGATTTTAATAGGAATTGCATTAAATCTGTATATCAGTTTTGATAGTATGGCCATTTTGACTATTAATTCTGCCTATCCAAGAGCATGTGAGATCTTTCCATCTTCTCCAATTCATTTCTTTCATGTTCTATAGCATTCATTGTAGAGGTCTTTCACCCCTCTTGTTAGATTGATTCCCAAGTATTTTACTTTTTTTTAGGCTATTGTGAATGGAGTAGTTTTCCTAATTTCTCTTGCAGTAGATTCATCACATATGTATAGAAATACATTTGATTTATGGGTATTGATTTCATATCCTACTTCTTTAATGAATTCATTTATTAGTTCTAGAATAATAATCAGCAGCCACTGTGGGGAGGACTCCTGCAGGCTCTAGTGGCTGCCTGGAGCTGAGCTTCACTGTGGCATCTGAAGGGTGGGAAAGCACAGGACCAGTGAATGCTCTGTGCCCAGTGGCCCAAGGTACACATCAGAGGTTGGGCCGCCAGTGCGGGACATTTCCACTCTGCCCACATGTCCTTTTCCGCTCTGCAATCTCGTGGCCCCTGTCAACCTCAGCTTTCAATAGCCTTCGGGGCTCCCACAATTCCCGCCCTCGTGGAACACTGAACCAGAGCTGCAGTTCCTGTGGCCTCAGAGGGTCCTCTCCCTCATGGAGTTTCTGGGTTTGAATTGTTCACTTATCGGCTGAACACATCGGGCCAGTTCCTCAATTCCATGGGCTTCAGTGGTCCTTCAGCAAGGTGAGAATATTGATGATTCCTGCTTCTGGTGGGTGGTGCATGTGGGGAGGGTGCCGGGGGCTGCCCAAGCACACACCTGGTAAGTGCCTGCAGTGTGCTGCTGTCTGACTCTCTCCCATTTCAGGCCACCTCCTGTGCCCTGTTGTCCTGCTTAAGCAATTCATGAGTAACATGCAGTGGTGTAAATTATTCCCTGTCCTCTCAGGATCTCTGCTGGGGCCCTGTAAATGACGCTGGCCAAAGAGAGGGGACGGGAAGAAGACACACTGGGGTTCTGACCTATGCCTCGTCTCACAGGTGGCAGCCCGGGGACATGAGTCACCCAGTGGTGATTGGCATGTGTGTTTAAATACAAAAAGCAAAGGGCCTGGCTGTGGGGTGGAAGAGCTGCCCAGGGGTGACCAGCAGAGGGTGGTGGGCAGGCGTGCTGCAGGTGGGCCCTCTGCAGGTGTAACCGTGGTGCTAGCTGACTAGGACTGCAAGGGCCCTCCTGTGCCTGGTGCAGGGAGGGAGCTGGTTCACAGCTGGAGTCCCCTTCACAGCAGGAGAAGGGTACGTTGGGCTTGGAGGCCTCCCTGCACCTGCCGGGCCCCAGTGCCCTTGGCCCTCCATGGTCTGTAAGCCAAGGGGCACACCTGAGGTGGTGTGCCTGTCTGGGGTCCTGCCATGGTTCAATCAGGAAACACTTCATGAAGTGTTCAGGATTTAATGACAGAGAGATACAAGCTGTGTCATCTGAAAGAGTTCCGCTCTATGAACACGACTCCAGCGCCCCGGCAAAGCCTCACTCAGGACGAAGCCACTGCAAGTGGCTTTGTGTGCGTCACAACCATGGTGGGCATGCATGTCCCCCTGCCTGCGCAGGGCCCATGGACTGCCCCAAGACACTGTAGAGCCCCTCAGGGTCCCCACCGTTGCCCCATCAGTTGGGCCTGCACAGGGAAAGGGGCCTTGAGCCCCTAGCCACTCCCTCAGGGACCCTTTGCCCACCACCCTCCCTGCGCTGGACTCACTCTGTACCCCCCATGCAGCCTGAGCTCCACCTTGCTGTGCTTACCAACTGGCTGCTTGGCTGTTTTCTTTTCCAGGGAGTTGCTGTCACCAGAAAGAGAAACAAGAAAACCTAGCACTGCTCACTCACTGAGGCCCGAATGCTCCCTAAGACTCGCTCTTGTTCACACTGACTTGGGGCGAGAGGTCACCCAGAAATGTTATTCAGTGATTGTTGGGAACTGCCATTAACTGTGATGCAGAAGCAGGTGGAGCAGCTGCAGATGTGCCAGAGACCTCAGTCTTTCTGCAGCGCTGTTATGGCTGGATGTGAGCGTCCCCCAGAAGCTCATGTGTGAGACAACGCAAGGCTCAGAGGTGACATGATTGGGTCATGAGGGCCTTAACCTGATCAGTGCGTTAATCCCCCCATGGGATTAACTGAGTGGTGACTGGGCAGGTGGGGTGTGGCTGGAGAAGGCGTCCCTGCAGGTGTGCCTATGGGTGTGTACTTTGTACATGGTGCATAGAGATTCTTCCTCTGCTTTCCGGTGTGGGGTCCTGAGCTGCTTTCCTCCTCCACACTTCCTCCGTGATGTTCTGCCACACCTCGAGCCCTGAGGAGTGGAGCCAGCTGTCCATGGATGAGACCTCTGCACTGTGAGCCCCTAATAAGCTTTTCCTCCTCTACTTGGGCTTGTCAGGTCTTTCGTCACAGCAGTGAAGCAGACAGGCTGGCGACAGGGCCTGGGAGCACAAAGCCACAGACACACCCACCCCAGTCACAGCAGGCCCTGTGCCCAAGGCTCCTTCTGCTGCGCTCAGAGTGACCAGCAAGCAGAAGAAGAGGGCCATCGAGTGAGGCGTGCGCTTGGCTGTCCCCTTCCGAGATGCTGGCTCCACGGAAGGCAGAGCGTGGGCTGCTCGCGTGACTTCCCTCTCACCCAGTGCTTTGGTTCGCTGTGGGGGACAGTGGGTCTCACACACCCCGACCACTGGCCTGGCCCCTGGATTCCTGGGCCCAGAGGCCAGCGTCAGCGAGGAGACATTCCTTCCTCTTCACCTTGCATTTATTTCTCAACCACTCTATCCAAACCCAAGCCTGTGCTGCCGTTGCTGTGTGTGCAGGTGAGATCACAGGACGAGATGCAGATGGGAATGGTGGGAAATACAGCTGAGACCAAATTGTCTCCCAGGCCAAAGATGCTGCCCAAGAAGGTAGAGAAGGAGCAGATGCTGCTCTGAGGGGGCACAAGCCAGTGTGTGGTCCTCCTGGAGACCACCTGGGGACTGGGGTGACAGCAAGTGTCTGCTCCACCCAGCAGACACACTCCCAAGATAGCAGCCTTCAGTGGGGCATCAGGGCCAGGGCAGCCTCTCCTGCCTGCTCCTGGCCCTGGGGACCCTCTGCACTGCTCCTGCTCCACCAGAGGAAGTGGACTCCTCCATTATCCCCGCAGGAGGTGGTGGGCTGCCAGTGTGCAGCAGGTGTCCCTAAATGTAGGCTCCTATCTTTCTGCAGAGACGGAGTGTCTTCCTTGGTAAATGTATATTTTAAAATGTAAAAGTTTTTAACGATATGCTTTGTTTTCAATCGATACTCAGTACATGCGCACAGTTACAGGGTGATCCCTGCACACATGGTGCAGTGGTCAGTGGGGTGACTGGCACGCCCATCACCTCACACCCTCGTCCTTGCCTTGCGTCAGGACGTTCGAGTCCTGTCTGCTAGCTATTTTGAAATATGCAGCTGATTTTCGACTGTGGTTGTTCAAGTATGGGCTATAGTATGTTAGAGGCTGTTCCTCTGTCCAACCACGCCTGCATCTGTCCACCACCTCTGGCTCTCCCCACACCTTTCCCAGGCCTGGACAGCACCATCTGCTCTCTGCTGCTGAGCTGGACTTTTTGGGCTCCCACAGGCAAGCGAGGGTGCACAGCATTGCCTCTCTGTTCCCAATTTGCTTCCCTCAACAAGATTCTCTCCGTGGTTTGCAGCAGCACGGGTGAACCTCAAGGATTTTACTTCCAGAGGATGGATTCCAGGTCCTTAAGAAAGACACTCTGGGGTGGAAACCTGCCAGGAAGTTTATTCGTCTATTAGAAAAGGTAATGTACATTTCAAAGAGGAGAAAAAACTTGCAAGTCTTCTAACATCAATGATCTGAGGAAAACGGAGTGAGAATTCTCTTCTTGGGTTCCACGGGGAGACCTAAGCCCTTTATTTTAACATGTGTTTGCTCTCACGAAGCACACCTGTCAGAGAGTGTATGAATCGACTCTGAAGAGGTAAGGAGGACGCTAAGAAATGAGACTGTCACCCTCCTCTCACCTGCTAATAATGCAACTTAAAAACAGTGCAGGGGCTGTAGCTCAGTGGTAGTGCACTTGTCTAGCACATGAGGCACTGGCTTCGATCCTCAGTACCACATAAAAATAAATAATAAATAAATAAATAAAGGTATTGTGTCCATCTACAACTAAAACAACTAAAAAAAAAAAAAAAAACAGTGCAGACACCACTCAAACTCTTCCCACCCTGATTTGGAGTCAGAAGCCTGGGGTCAGAGTGCTAGATACCGAACAACCAGACACCTAGGTGAGGCCAGCAGCCCTGGGGTGCTTTCTGTGGCCCCCAGGCAGCTCTGTAGTCCTACTAACTTCTGGACACTCCTGATCTGGGGCAAGACAGCCTTTGCGGCTACATTGACATTGATTTGGTTGGTGCTGAGGACACAGGACTGAAGCCAAAATGGTGAGCAGGACAGGAGTGGGTTCCTGTGAGCTGGTGTTTCTTTCCAAATCTGCTGGTTTGCTTTGGGCTTTGGGAAGGTGCAGAAATCCTGCTCACAAGAGGGGCCATGTGGCTTCATGGGACACCATAAGGCTGGCTCTCATCTCTGATCCAAGCAACAACAACGGAAGGGTTTGCTCTGAAGCCAGAAATGTGCAGATTCACCTTGAAGCTGGTTTTGAAAATTCCTTCAGTAAAACCAGGACAGGTGACCACAAAGAGGTTCCCAACCAAATTTTGTGAACTTGTCATTTCCAAATATAAAATAAACTTCCAGTTAAGCATTCACTAAAGCTGTCTACTCCCGGTATGAAATGCACAGCTTCCCAGGTTCTGAGCAGAGCAGCAGCTCAACCCCACCCCCAGGGTGCTGTCACAGACCTGCAGCCACATCACAGCCCTGAAAACCCCGCTCCCATCACACCAGTGCCATTATCCTGTTATCCCTGGTGAGGACAGTGGCGCAGAAGCGGTGTGGCTCCTCCCATCCTCCTTCCCGCTGTGCAGCCAGTGGCCTGTCTCTGCTAATGAAGGAAGTTCCAGTGAGAGCTGCTCAAGTGCCCTCCCAGAAAGGGAGTTCCAGGAGCCCCCATTCAGGAGCGGCGAGCTAGGCACCTCTTCAGGAGAGTCACCCCTATGTGCTTCCACGTGCCTGCTGGAAGCACTGGAGCCATAAAAACAAGTGCTCGGACAGGTGAATGCACCAGAGAGACCAGAACAGAACCCAACTCAGACAATGGCTTCCTTGATCTCCTCCAGGAGCATTGAGGTAAGAAAACATCAGTGACCTTAGAACTGAGAACTTAAGGTGAAGGTGTGAGAATTCTTTCCTTGGATTTTCTCTAAATATTTTGTTATCCATAATTATAGATTTTCACAAGCACTTCTAAAAATTACTAGTTTTCTAAAGTCAATTTATGCAAGGAGAGTAAAAAATAACACATTCTTCTATTCCCAGTTCCTGAAACATACTGAATGATGTAAACGAAAACCTTTCACTTCAGGAACTATGAACATATGAATTGACTCCCTGCTTCTCAAACATAAGGAAGGCCTGAGACGGGTCAGCCTTTTAGGAGGCAGGTGCTGCCACCTAGTGCCAGGCTGCAGTGCAGGACGGCCCCGTGGCCTGGACAGCACACTCAGGGCTCTCCTCCCAGGTCAGAATCTCTCTCCAGGCCCTGTAGGAAGAGCGCAGCTGGGCCAGAGGGGCCAGAGTGGAGATGGTCCCTTGCAGCAGTAATGCCAGCATGCCACCCAGTGTTCAGTGCAGCATTGCAGATCAGCACACAGGGCTGTGCTCTGGATCGCTGACTGGTTCAGGGAACGGGGTGTGAGTCTGAGCAGTCAACTCCGCCTATGAGTGAGATGGGGGTGGAACAGAAAGGCCAGCAGTGCTCAGATTATGGGGGTTGGGGACAGCCACTGCGGCAGGACCACTGAAAGTCACAGACAAATGCCACAATCCCTGAGAGATGACAAAGGCAGAACGGAACTGGGCAGAGGGCTGCGAGTGTCAGGGTCTCAGGAGGCAGAAGTGTCTCCCTGCACTGGCCCCTCTGGAGAAACCATGGACGGGAGCCCCCCTTCACATCTCCCCATGTAAGGCAAACCGCTGAGGCTATGGTGGAGGGATACCGTAGCTGAATGCTTTAGCCACAAGAGGCCCAGGAATGGAAAAGGGAAGAGCAGGCAGCAGCAACAGGAAGGGCCAGAGTGGGCAGCCAGGGTCAGAGCTGCAAGGAGGTGGTAGCCAGCTGACTGCAGGGGTCTGAGCCTGAGGGAGGTGGTAGCCAGCTGCCCCAGGGAGTCAGAGCTGCAAGGAGGTGGTGGCCAGCTGACTGCAAAGTTCAGAGCTGCAGGGAGGTGGCAGTCATCCAGCAGAAGAGAAGGCTGTCATCTTTCCAGGAGCCCCTACCTGGCCAGTGAAATTATGCAAGCCTCTTTTGTTTCTCCTGTGGAAAGCTGAACAGAATAAGTACAACGCTCAAATGCTTTATTGCTAACTGCACTGCAGAATCTGTAAGAGGACCTAAAGTTCAGGTCAGGCCAAGATCATACAGCCAGAGGCAGGGTGAACAGAACCAGGAATCCAGAGTCTGTCCAGGGTCAGGATCCCAGCAGGTAGACTTGACACCTTGGCTGCCACTGCTGCTGCTAAGCCTGAAAGTTCAAAGAGAATAAAGGGCCACACAATGTTGCAGGTCTTGGCACTTCCACTGGCCATAGGGTCATCCCTGAGAGGCTCTGAAGCAGTGGGGCCTGGCACTCAGTGGTCTGCCATGTACAACAGGCCAAGGTGTTCGGGCTAAAGCCTCTGGGCAGCATCCCACAGCACTGCTGAACTACAGGCCTGGAGAGTCCTGATCCAAGATGTGGAGAGCCAGCTCGGACTGTGGTGGGACCCATGCCTCCTTAGAACTGACCTGTAGGATGCAAATCCCTGAGGAGGCACAGGTGAGCTACAGGTCTTGTAAATCCTCCACAAGATGTGCTAACCATCTCCCAAGTGCCAATGCAGCAGGGTCACCAGCTCCAGGGCTCAAAGCCTGGATGCCAAGGTGCACTCCCTGCTGTCAAGGTGCAGGTAGGACTATTGGGAACCAGTGGCTTGTAGAAACCTTAGAACTCAGGTGTCTGGAATGTGAAGAGCACCTGCCAGCTGTCAGACAGGACCATAGCCACATGGACACCCTCATGCTTGATGGGAACACATGGTGAGTGGTGGCCCGGTTCAGGCTGGCAGATGGTGTATGGAGGAGATGCTGCTCCAAAGCAGCACTGACCACACACCTTGGCATCATATCTGGGAAGCATGTTCCTTAGACGAACAAGGACAAAGATGAGCCCTCTGGAGCACTCAGTTCCAAAGCCCTCAAGGAGAAAGGGTGGCCACAGCATGAGTCTGGTTGCTCCCTGCAAGGGGGTGGGTTAGGTGGGTATAGCCGATACAGGTCTTGGACATCTGGAACGGGTACTTGTTCCCTGGTGTTGAAGATTAAACACCAGAGAAACACTGAGGCAAGCACAGCAAAAGCAAGTTTTATTAAGAAAGTGATAGCCACAGACTTCTCCGAAGAGGAGTTTCCCCATCGGTGGGTGGTGGGTGTCTGCTGGAACGGTTTATAGACCCTATAATCCTCTGAATTGTTGTCTTCTCTTTCCTTTCTGTGTACGTGCCTTTGAGCAGGGCCAGGGCGTTAACTGTTCCCAATTCTGAGTGCCCTGGAGCACAATCAGACCGCAGAGGTTAACAACACAGTGTCTTCTGTTTGATAACCAGTCCTCATCCTCTCGACCCCCATCATTCGTCACCTACACTGACTGCCTGACCTTAGGTCCCCACCTCAGTTTGCTGAGGAACGTGACATTTCCTGTCGGCTCAGGCCATGCCAGGCTGCAGGCAGATTGCTTTTTAGCAGAGGAAGTGACGGAAGCAGGGGCCGGGGGGCCAGCACAGCGAGCTCATTTTACAGAACTATTCTCTCGGCCTCGGGTTCCAACCATCCTCATCTATCTGTCCCCTGGCACAGCTGGGGGGTGGGAGAGACCGTACACCCAGGACCGTGGCCGCCTCCACCGCACAGCATGGTGAGAGGCTGGACCGACCTCACAGCGTCCACTCTGCTCCACGCAGAGAAGCCGCTCAGGAGCACGCGAAGGGGCCGTGCGCGGCGCTGGGCACCGGCACGCGCCCCCGGCAGGGCCTCGGAGCTCACCGTCTCCACGCGCGGCTGTGCCCACGGGCCCCTCCGCCTGAGCCCAGTGCGCGTCCGGCTAGACGTGCCCTGACTTAACAGAAACCCGCGATCCACGTCCTAGAGCGGGACGCTGTCCCGGCCCGCGGGGCGCCCCCACGCCCGCCCGCCCGCCCGCCCGCGGGGCCCGGGAGCACTACCCCGGCGCCCCGGAACTGCGCCCCAGCGTTCCCAGAGCACAGACCGCGAGACAAGGACCGCGCAGGGCGCGGAAGTATCGCGAGACGACCCGAGGCGCCCGGTCTCGCGACCCGCGACGATCTCGCGAGACTTGAGTACGAGCCCCACCCGGAGAGACGGGCGGGGCGGAACGGCTTGGCGGCGGTGGTGAGGGCGGGTTTCCCGGCACCATGTCGTCGGCCTTCTCAGTCAGCTCCTTCCCCATCAGCATCCCCGCGGTGATCACGGTAACAGTCGGCCGCCGAGGCGGAGGAACGGTGTAGGCGCGCGGCCGGGTCCC
The DNA here is from genome assembly GCA_004024805.1 of Geosciurus inauris. Lineage (NCBI taxonomy): Eukaryota > Metazoa > Chordata > Mammalia > Rodentia > Sciuridae > Geosciurus > Geosciurus inauris. Next base: position 78,845 of record PVHX01001554.1, read on the forward strand.
CGCGGGGTTGGCGGGAGGGAGGCGTGCACAGCGCTGCGGGGGCGGGGCTTGGCTTCGTGGGCGGAGCTGCGGCGGTAGGCGGTGCCTGGGCGGACCGTGGTCACGGTCAAGGGGCGGGACCATGCCCGTGGGGCGGGGACTGGGCGGGATTGTGTCAGGGGGCGGGGCCGCGGCGGCCCCCTTGGAGCGCTGTTTTCTGCAGGTTGGGTTTCCCTGTGCGCTGCTCCCAGGCAGCCCCTCTGGGTCCCTGGCGCCCGGTGTGGCCCTAGTTAGGGCCTGGGCAGGGAGAGTTTCCTTCCCTGCCAGGCTGTGGACAGGCTGCTCTGTGTTCTAATGCCCAAGAGGCAGGGGTGGATGCTCCCCACCTGAGAGCAGTGTGGACACTTAGAGCTGTCTTTGAGGGTCCGGGAGCAGGACTTGCCTCACACAGGCTGGGCACAGGGAAGGACGTGGGAAGGATTAAGTATCCTGGAATGGGGGTTGAGCCTGTGGTGGGTACAGCCTCAGGAGGCTCTGAGACTGGCGGTGGAGACCAGGAGAGCTGGGCACACGGCAGAAAGGCCTGAGAAGGCCAAGTAATTCGGGTTAGATGGCTCAGGCTTCAAGACATTGGTGCTTGGCAGTAGTCTAAGGGGCTTCACACAGTCCTGGTTTCTGTTTGGTATTAACCAAGCGCATCACCTTGAAGTTGCTCAACTTCTTGTCACCCTAGGGCATGGTCATTGCTTAGATTTTACCCAACTTAAAAATACTGCTTATTCAATCACCAACAGGGGCAAGTTGGTGATGCCTTCTGTTTTGTGTGCTCAGACTTTAAAATCCTTAAAAGCTCTTGGGCACAGTTGCAGTGGAGAGGACTCCTACCTCTCTCCCTTTCCTGCTCCTTTTCCTGCCTCCACCTTCCCACGGGGGCTGGCTGTGTTCTTGGGGCCCCTGAGAAAGCAGTGTCTCAGACCTGAGCCTGCCCTGCCTTACTGATGGTGTGTCCTTGCAGCAGACAGACTGGAGTGAGCCGTGGCTGGTAGGTCTGGCCCTCTTCCACGTGCTGTGCCTGCTTCTCACCTGCCTCTCGTCCCAGAGATACCGACTACAGATTGGCCATTTCCTGTGCCTCGGTGAGTAGGACAGAGCAAAGTCCCTGTACTCTGATGGCCATGCAACCTGGTGCTATGTGAGTGTGCTGTCTTCAAAATATATAAGTATTTTCACAGGCCCTCCCAAACCTTCCCTGAGGCATTCTGTGTGGAAACCATGAAGTGATTTCTGGATTATTGAATTTGAAAGGAACCTTTGGAGGACCTCCCATGTGCTGGGGAGGGTGCTGAACTCCATGGTTACAAAGACTTCTTAGGTGTAGTGAAATCTGGCTGTATTTAAGGCAGGCATTTCCCTGCTTAGGCTCAGTCCTGCACTGCTCACTCTGGAGGAAGGCTGTAAAACGAGGAAGGAAAGTTTATGCATGAAATTAAATATTGCCCAGCTGAGTTTTAAAGGTAAGGGTTAAAGAATTTAGAGAAGGGATGGAGATGCATGAAAAGACTGACAAAAATTTCATGGAGAAAGCAACATCACAGTCTGGGGGGGGAAGAGCAGATGAGGTGGAGTAAGTAGAGGTAAAGGGCAGCTGTTGGCTCAGGCATGAGGGCACGGGCGTCTGAGTGGGGCAGAGCACAGAGCCTAGTCTTAGAGGGCTGGAGGTAGGTAGGAAGTGCAGACCAGAGGTCAGAGAAGCTACAGCCTGTGGGGCTGAGCATTCTGATGCCGTGTCTGCGGCATTAGGGGTGCTGGAGAACACTGGGGTGGGGCCTCTGAACCTGAATCTTCGTGATTTTGTGGACATTAGAAAGACAGTGAAGAGTCAGGCGCTGTGGCGCACACCTGTAATCCCAGCATCTCGGGAGGCTAAGGCAGGAGGACTGCAAGTTCAGAGCCAACCTAGGCAGAAATGTGCTAAGCAACTCAGTGAGACCTTGTCTCTAAATGAAATACAAAATAAGGCTAGGGATGGGGTTCAGTGGTAAGTGTCCTTTAGCTCAATCCCCAGTACCCCCCTCCCCACACACAAAAAAGTGAAGATTCCACTTGGTAATTAAAACATAGCAGCTAATTTGAGACAAGCTGTCACCCAACTGTGTGCAAGGTAGGAAATCTGGACACCAGGGTGCCTTAGGAAGACTGGAGTGAAGTGATGGGAGCTTGCATTACAGAAAAGTGGGTCTGTGAAAATCAAGGTGGATCGAGTTGCTAGGTCCACTTCTCCCCAGGAGTGCCTCCACCAGGCCATGCCCTAAGGAAGGGCAGGGATACAGTGGGAAGCAAAATAGCCTCCCTGCCTTAATGGAACCTCTCAGGGGACAGCTCCTTCAGCATATAAGCACAGGCCTGATCACACTGCTGCCACCGTGCAGGCCTTCTGATGGTGAAGTCCAGAGCACAGGGAAAGGTGCTGTGGTGCAGACTGAGGTGACAGGAGCCAGGCAGGGCCAGGGGAGCTCCCTGCAGAGGACAGGGAGGGAAGGGGAGGCAGGAGCCAGGCAGGGCCAGGGGAGTTCCCTGCAGAGGACAGGGAGGGAAGGGGAGGCAGGAGCCAGGCAGGGCCAGGGGAGTTCCCTGCAGAGGACAGGGAGGGAAGGAGAGGCAGGAGCCAGGCAGGGCCAGGGGAGCTCCCTGCAGAGGACAGGGAGGGAAGGGGAGGCAAGAGCCAGGCAGGGCCAGGGGAGCTCCCTGCAGAGCACAGGGAGGGAAGGGGAGGCAAGAGCCAGGCAGGGCCAAGGGAGCTCCCTGCAGAGGACAGGGAGGAAAGGCCGTGCAGCAGGCGCCTTGGAGGAAGGGTGGACTCCTAGAGAGCTAACCCACAGAGCAATTTGAAAGCTTATGGATGGTGTAGGGATGGGATGTGACTGTGATCATACTATTCCACATGCTTTGCATGTCCTGTGACTTGTTAAATTTTTAAATTATCCAGAGAGTTGAGTATTATTTGCCGCCTTCTTACAAATGAAGCACTTGGAGGTTCAGAGTCCCCCCACTCACGTAGCACATCAGCGGCAGGGAGGAGGCCAGTTTCCTTGCAGTTCCTCTCCATATGCCTGCCCTGCATGCCAGCCTTGCTGGCCTCTCTGGCTCTGCACTCCCTTTGCTTCCTTGGGCCCACCTGTTGGGCAGGTAGTGAGGAGGTGGATAGCCCTGAGCTAAACCCACCTCCTGATCTGGGTCAAAAGATTTGGCTGACAGTGAAGGCATGGGGTTGCTGAGTTGCTCTAGTCCGTCACACAAGTCTCTTTCTCAGCCCAGTGTGGACGTAGGCCTCACCCTGCGCCAGCTAGCGGCCTAGACAGATGTGTCCTGTGCTCCAGGAGTGCTGTGGTCCTTGGGGGGCTGGAGGGCTGAGGAAGCCATGCAGCCCCTGGCCAGTGGCCTGCATGGCTTCATCACCCTGCTCCTTAGAGATGGGGACATCTCCAGAGCAGTCTCACCTGGGCAGCCTGAATATGAGGCAGGCAGCAGTTTAGGCACCGGGTTTGGAGTCTCACGATCCACTGTAGGGTGTCCAGGAGCCACCTGCGGCTGGAGTCATGAGGAGATGCCACCTCAGCATGGCAGTGCCTCGAGGTGAGCACTGGACCTTCAGTCTGGGTCCCATGTGCTCTACCACTGCCCAGTAGTCCAGTGGGTTTCATCTAGACCACTGACCCGGGCCTGGTGGGATGCCCTTGGTTTCTTCTGTCAAGGGGCATGTTCTGCATTCACAAGTTAAAAGCATTACCTCACATTGTGGCCAAACAGAAGTCGCCTTTCTCTTCATGATGTCAGCGGTCTGGTGTGAAGAACGCTGTGCTGACTCTGACCATCTCCTTTCTAATGTGCTTTCTGTCTTCTCAGTGGTCCTGGTCTACTGTGCTGAGTACATCAATGAAGTGGCCGCAATGAACTGGAGGTACGGTCAGCTTCTGCCTGTCCCACCGAGTCCCAGGAGTTGGCCGTGTGCTGTTGCCATGCGCCGCACGCCATGCAGGGGTCAGGTTTATGGAGGCAGTAGGAAGCAGGAGTTGCAGCCACACCCCAAGAAGCAGCTGGTTAAATGTTTCATGAACTGTGTGACCTTTTGTGTCTGAACCATGCCAACTGTCCACTGTTGGTTGATCCTTAATAACAGTGAGAGAATTTCATGGGCTATTTTAATTTTAGTTACAGAATTAAAAAAAGGTGGGTCCTCCAGGAGCTTCCTGAGGAAGCCATGAATCTCAGTGCAGAGCGCTCCGGGCTCAGCAGGCCCTTCAGGCAGAGCATGGTCACACCGCGACCCTCCCCTCTGAGCAGAGGCTGAGGCTGCAGAGCTGTAGGACTTCAGGTCGTCCGCGGAGTCGCAGTGGATTTCAGGTCTGCAGCGAGCCCGGCGCTCCTGGTGGGCAGGTGTTTGAGTGTTGAAGCGTCTCTCGGCTCTGTTCCTCCATCATCGTCTCCCACTAAAGAACCCTGTGGCAGTGCCAAGTAATTTGCTGTTTTTTTCTTAAAACAGGTTGTTTTCAAAATACCAGTATTTTGACTCCAGGGGGATGTTCATTTCTGTCGTGTTCTCGGCACCACTGCTGCTCAACGCCATGGTCATTGTGGTATGTAGTTGCAGACTTTGAAGTTCCGGTTTTCTTTAGACCCGCTTCCCAGTTCTGAACATGCCCTAAAATGATCGTTTCAGATTTTGTGGGTACGCAAGACTTTGAATGTGATGACTGACCTGAAGAACTTACAAGAGAAAAGAAAAGAGAAGAAGCAGAGAAAGGAAGAATGAGGTCATGGCAGTTGCTGCTGGCCGTTGGTCTCCCTCGGCCACAGGGCTTCTGTGCAGTGGTGCCCAGGCGTCCTCGGCTGGCTTGGGGGAAGGCCGTGCTCCTCTCTGGAGGCCCAGCGCTGGAGCACACACTAAAGTTGTTTCTCAAACCAACACGGATTGTACCCCCGTGTGTTTGTTGAGCCCGGGTCCACCCTTAGTATGCCTGGTCTCTGGCTAAGCCACAGGAGGGCTCTGTGTATCCCTCCAGGACTCCGTGGTCAGTTACAAAGTGTCTGCTCAGCGTGGCGTCTGGATCCCCTGTGGTGGTGCCATCCTGCACCCAGGCCCATCACCTAGATGGCGCCCTGTGTCTTGTGCTGTACAGGATGGCTCTTAACTGAGGGCAATTTTGCCCCCAAGGGACTTGTAACAGTTTGGTGACACTTTTGCTTGTCACTGGAGGAGGAAATGCTGCTCACAGCTAGTGGGTAGAGCCTAAATGCTGCTGAAATCCTGCAGGGATGGACTGTGGCCCCACTCTGGATGATTGCACAGAGTGCTAGCCCCAGGTCTATTCAGCCTGAGGCTTTTGAAGCAGGTCTGGAAAAAATGGAGCATATCTCATGTAATGACCAGTTCCCTGAGTCCAGGCCTTCTGAAACCACCAGCTGGGCATATCTCAGTTTAATGGCGGAGTTCTATGAAGTTGGGCTTTTTGAAACCAACAGTAAGGCTACTTCACTGGAAATACTCTTGCTCAAGATTCTAATGTGAAGGGAGGCGTAAAGTCAGGACTGCGTGGGAAAGAGTACGTTAAATGCATCCTTTGTTTTGTTTTGAGTGAAGAATTACAGATAGAGGAACATCGACGGAAGGGCTGGCAGTCTCCACTCCACCTGGACAGTGCAGGTCCCTCTGCCCTCCCTGAGTTCCATCCTGCGTGGGTGCCCTCAGGCTGCCTGTCTGAGGCACTCATACGGTGGTACAATGAAACACTTCAAATTTCAAAAAGAAAAAACTGTCCAAGTGAAAGCACTTCTATTGAGAAGGTTAGAAATCAGCAGTTTGTCAGATTGCGAGATTGTCTTGAAATCCACAAGTGTGAGCTATAAGTTTTTATATAGTGTTAAGCTCTTCGTGGAGAAGCTGGACTGAGCTCTGACAGGAGGTGGACGGGAGCGGATAGAACCCTCTCAGCTAGGCCACGGGAGCGTCTTGCCTGCAGCTCTTCCCAGTCCCTCCACCCTTGCTCAGCTGATGCAGTGAGTGCAGAGGTGCCCTAGAAACCTGATCTTAAGCAAGTTCGCGCTCAGTGGACACCACCCGTGGGATTGTGTGGCCAGTGTGACTGTGCACATCTCAGTTGCACCTCGGGTGTTCAGTGACACATGGTTCACAAGAGTTCCCACCCTACAAAGTGGTTTCACAGAAAATCAAGCCTGGGCTGGTGTTTGACTGCAGGAGCCCAGAGCAGGCGTGTGCATGCACGTGGAGGTGGCCCTCCAGGGCTGTTCCCTGCCAGGCTGTCCAAGGCCAGCCGTGAGAAGCAGGTCAGGAAACCGGGGGCAAGGACACATCCAAGGCAGCCATGTGAGCTGTGCCAGTGAGGGGGTAGACCCCATCTGTGTATCGGATCATCCCATCTGAGCCCAGCTTCTCTGGATAAAGTGGTGAAATAGTGCTGTTAGTGCTGTACCTGGGTGTCAGCCCACATACTCCCTGATGTGGCTCCAGGTCATCTGTTGTTTTCACAGTAGTGAATGCTTTGTTTAGTGAGGCTCCTGTTTCAGCGGCTGGAATTGCATTGCTAGCAACTGCCTGCATATCTTGTTTTGAGGGCCAGGCAGGTACCGGGCATTGGACTCGGGCACTTAGCCACGGAGCCACATCCCAGCCCTATTTTGTATTTTATGTAGAAACAAGGGTCTCTCTGAGTTGCTTAGCACCTCGCTTTTGCTGAGGCTGGCTTTGAACTCGCGATCCTCCTGCATCAGTCTTCCAAGCCACTGGGATGTCTTTATATCTCATCTGCCTGTTAGGGAAAATCCTGCAAACTGAAATCATTAACACTGAGTGATTCATAAAACTTGTGTAGGTTCATGCACAGTGCGGGTGGGGATTGTGGTTGGGGCCAGGCACTTGCCCATATGCCTGAGGTGCTGGGTTCCATCCCCAGCACCACAGAAAAGTAAGTTTTAAACAGGGTAGCGGGTGAGCCCCACTGCACCCATGTCTGAGAAGGGAAGGCTCAGGGGCCTCTGCTCCTCTACTTAAGTGAGCAAGTGCTTTTGCCATGTGTTTATTAACAAAGCAGAACAAAGAACATTCTGTGTACTCCAAGCCTGTGACTCCGTAAGTTTATTGATTGATATGCAATAAAATATCTTTGATAGTACATAGTGTGTTTACCCCAGAGAGTGTTTGTTTTGACTCTGAGCTTAAGACAGGATCCCCACTGCAGTGGTGGGCTCCTCAGCACTTGGCTGGGACCTTTACTCACCCAGAAACGTGCCGGTTCCCACAGGAAGGACATGAACTCGGGCACAGAGCTGGGTGCTTCAGATCAGAACGAAGTGCATGGCCTGTGCTGTTGAGGAATGGAGAACATCTTGGGTGCTCCCTGCCTTCACAAGACACCTACTGTGAAAGTAAAGTGCTCACAGGTGTGCTGGAGGCTCAGCAGGAGGTGCCTCCCTGGTCCTGAGTCAGATGCTTGAGGTGGCTGAAGAGGTGTGTCCAGCAGAGGTGGCCACTGCAGCCTGACAGCCCCTGGTTCCCAGGTCCTTGCTTCGTGAGGTCTTCGGGCTTCCTTCTCCAGACTTCTGGTGGGCCATTCTTCTTTTCTGTTACATAGAACACGTGAGAGCGACCTGAAGGCTGCAGGACCAGAGACACTGGCTGTCCATCTTGTCCGACGGGGTACATCTGCGTGAGCCTGAGCAGAAGCCCTCGGGTTGAAGGTGGGATTATGAAATGTGCCGATGTTGGGAATGTGAAGAAAATCACTGGGGTCTCTGGGAGGGCACACGACTCCGGCTGTCACACAGGTGGCTGTCAGTGGCAGGACAAGAGCAGTACCGACCTTGGTCCTCTTAGAGGGCTCCTGTGGGTGTGCTGAGCAGCTGTGCGGGTCATGGCCCACCAGAGCCCCTGAACGTTTGTGCTGAGGTCCTCACAGGCAGGGAGCACCAGGCCTGGCCTGTTCATTGACGAATTCCTGTGACAGGCAGGAATCCCCAATGACCTTCTAAGTGCCAGTGACTGCTCAACGGAACTCATGGTGCAGTAGAAGGAGACGGGAGGGAAAGTGCACCGTACATCCAGTCTGTGGTCCACTGGGCATTGGTCCCTGGACCTGTGAACACCAAAGTCGTCAGGCTCAAGTGCTTCGCAGCAGAGTGCAGTGGTGGCACACGACCGTGCACGCTCCTGCGTGGGAAATCGCCTCTAGGTAAAGTATGATTTCTGATACAACAGAAACGCAGAACAAATATGTCTTACACTGTATGGTTCAGGAGGTAAGGAAATGTACATGTTCAGTCACCCCAGTTTTTACAAAATATTTTTGAGGCAGGGTTGGTGGACTGCAAGCATGTGGGAGCAAGGGTTCCAGGGACCCACTGCATGCTGGGTCTGAGGGGTGTCCTGCGAGACAGCACAGTGCAGGAGCCCCTGGCACTAGCAGGGCTGGCGTGGGGAGGCCTGAGGTTCAGCAGGCCTGGTGATAATAGGGCAGTGTGGTCTAGCCATACTACTGAGGCCTGGGGACAGCAGGAGGCCCTGCGCAGCATCTGCCTTCATCTTGGAGGAGACTCCGTTTCCTTGAGCTCTGAAGGCATCGTTTCACAGCTGTTTGCCTGCAGTAGGCCTCCATCCTCCCTGGGGCCATGCTCCTTCCCCCGCAGGGCACTGCTTGCCAGGCTGAGTGCTGTGAAGATCTGCCTTGGGTGCAAGCCCAGCTTGCCTTGGCTTGGTCTGTATTGACATCTCATTTTTCTAATTCCTTTTATTTTTTTCCTGAATCTAGCACTGACCCCATGAGTCCAGGGTCCTCTGTAAGTGGGACTCTAAGGAATTTGCTCCGGCCTCTTCCTGTGAGTCTCTCCTAACATCAGATGGCTGTTTTACCTGGGCCTGGGTTTTGCTTGTGTGCTTTTACTTCCTTCCCTTGGTCTTGATCTGGCAGTCTGCAGTTGCCTCTGCTCCAGTGCCAGCCCCTGCTGAGGGACACACCCAAGTTGGCCTTGGGTGCTCCAGTTTTGGGCACTGGGGTAACACATTGCATATCTGTCTCCAGAGGCAGGACTAGGTGGAACCTTGCCTCCTGCACCCACACGGCCCCAGGTGGCAGTAGGCAGCAGAAGGCCTGCTCATGTTGTTTTCTGCAATGTCCTTCCCTGGCAGCCAGGATTCAGTCAGCCCCGTCCCATCATGTGTGGCCGCCAGCCTTGGACTCGTTCCCTGCCCTGGCACTGTGGGAATGTGGACTCCAGGCCCTGTGTCTACCCAGCTGGCCTGGGTGTTCTTTATGCTTGCATAACACTGGGCATATTGGGAACCAGGAAAGTGGTCACGTGGCAAGTCTCACCACATTTCCCCCTGAAGGTCTGCCTTCTCAGAAGTGACCGCCTGGTCCTTTTATCATGGAGAGGCTTCATTGTGTGATGTCATGTTCAGCACGGCAGATAACCAGACCCGGTGCCAGTCCAGCTTCCTGCAGCAGCTGCTGATGCTGAGACACAGTTTCTCACTGGTTCCTACTGGGCAACAGGGACGCGTGCAGCCTGAGAGGCATCCTTTACCCTTCCTACACGTGAAGGAAATGGAAAAATATCTAGTTTGTGACAGTTGGTAAATATGGAAATATGGCCAAGTCAGTTGTCAGGGAGCATGGTCCAGCATCAGTCCTGCATGATTTCTGGGTCTGTCTGTGCTACCGAGCAACAGGAAAAAATGCTTTGCTGAGTGAGGGATGAGTCTCACCTCGCTGCTCCTCGCTGCTCCTCGCATATCCTCTATTGCCAGTGAGGGTTATTTAACATTTGTCACATTGTTATTGGCCATTTGCATTTGTTGTGAATAGGCTATTCATGTGCTTTATTCATTGTATTACAGGATAGCTTTTAAAGATACATATTTCTGAGTTTATGTATCAAAATTTACAGCACATGCAAATGTTTTTCCAGACTGCAGTTTTGGTTTGGTCTTCGGTGAAAAGGCTGAGCTCTGGCTCCTCCTCAGCTGGCAAGGACCTACTGGTGCTGGCAGCAGGGGGAGCGAGGACCCAGCCCTGTGCCACCAGACCCTCTCCATGGGCTGTTGGGTCCATTCGGTTGTAGCTGCGCTCAGCTCACATGTGGCACAGGCTTGCATTAGAGCCAAACACACCATGGCCCCCTTCCCCAGCTCCTGGCCTCTGGAGCAGGGTGAGAGGGTTTGAGCATCTGGATTGGAGCTTTCTTTCTCCTCCTGGGTGACTGACCAAGACTGTGAGCCTATCCACAAAGCCACCCAGCAAGGCTCCTGCTCTCAAGTTCTCTGCAGGTCGCTTGAGATTGTTATTCCATCAAATGGCGACTTTCAGACAGTCTATGATCTGACAATGCAAACTCTTTTCCGAACACCTCTGGAAACACTTGGTGAGCACAGTGTCATGAGCATCTGCGTCCTGAAGCAGCTGGCTGTGCCCTGGTGAGTCTGGTCTCTTTCCCCAGCAGGACCCTCGGCCTTGCCTGAGCTTGGCTCCCTTGTAACTGGCTCCTTGCTCAGTGACAAGGCTGCTAATGCCCTGGTGCCTCTGTCCTGAGCAGGGAGAACTGGACGCAGAGGGTGTGAGGCTCTGGTTTTTGCTGCTGGATGAGCAGAAGGACTTTGTGTTTACTTTCCTCCAGGGAGGTTTGAAACCCCTCTGACAGGGAGGCCACTTCACTTTGGTGGCATGTTAAAGTAGATATGCAGTCAACTGATTTGCCAGCATAAGAGCTGCAAGCTGGAGGAGTTCTACCTGTTAGGACATCGTAATCGTAAGAGTGTGTTCATGAGAAACCAAGAGCTCTTGGGAAGCACCGTGCGCCTGACACTCGCTCTGCAGGCACTTCCATGGCCTCTGAACACCAGGAATTTGCAGGGGCCTGGCACCCAGCAGTGTGGCGTTCGCAGCATCCCCCAACTGCACAGGGAGAGGATGTCAGTTTCACTTCCTTGTGTTCCCAGAGGTTTGCTCAGAGGAGTGACAAAGAAAATGTCATGTGGGAAACAGGCTGCTGGTGTAAAGTGTCTTTGGAGCTAGAGAGCTTTTTTGTCATTTTATTCTTTTTAGGTATACATGACAGTAGAGTGTATTTTGACTACTGTACATACCTGGAGTGTGACTTCCCATTCTGTGGTTGTACATGATGTGGAGTCACCCTGGTCGTGTATACATATTTGAACAGAGGAAACTTATGTCTGATTAGAGAGTTGGTTTTGCCCCTTGCTGTCTGAACTTGCTAGAAATTTAACATGGGACAAATCCCTGAAATCCCCTGGACTTCAGTTTCCCCTGTGAGAGGTGTGTAATGACACTGGCTGTACTTGTCCAGTAAGACAAAGACCACTGTGGGGACCAAACAGGTGGTGAGGCCCAGAGCTCCCTAGGCTTCATGCCCATACCCTGCTGCCCGGCGCAGCCACTGTCCTACAAAACCACAGCAGCCCTGCGCTAGGGGCTCTGGCCCACCCAGGGAAGAGACGTAAATAGACACCACAGCAAGGCAGGGTGCCGCCCCCTCGCACCTGCCGGCCCTTGCCCTGTACAGACCTGCCTCTCAGCAGCAGTGCCCACACTGAACCTCTCCCTGGCAGGGCTGGTCTAGCCCATGCTGCCTTGCCTGTAGAAGCGCACTCACCAACCTCCAGGGGGCAGCAGAGTGCTGTCCAGGCTGCTCTGAGGTGTGCTGGGAAGCGGCTGGGAAGGCGCACTTCACTTCTGCAGAAGGGCAGGCCACAGAACCTGGACACCGTGCACCTGGGCAAGCAGTCTTTGCTCTGGCACTCAGGGTCACAATCTACGCAGTTAGCTAATTTTAAAATTGGGGCAGGCAAAGGGAAAGGCTGTAGTTAAAATGACTGTGGTTGGATCTTACATCCTAATTAAGGTTAAATGCACTATCAGACTTTCTGTTTCTCAAAAGTCCCTCCTTTTTTCTTTTTATACCTTTGGGTCTCATTTTTTGTTCCTATACCCTTAGGTATTGCTATCCATCTTGAATATGTTAACTTTTTGAGGTGGAAATCACTCGTGGTAATGAGTCCACCCTTTTTTAGCAGTTTGGTGCACTGGTAAGGTGCACTTGGTAAGGTCCTTTCCAGCTCAGCAGAAGCTTTTCTTCATTCCAGATCTTGATTAAAACCAAGTCACCAGGCTGAAAGTGATGAATTGTGAACTCCAAAAGAGGAGTCTGAGCAGCAGCTCATAATAATCATACCAGAAAAAAAGCACAGAGAGGTCTCAAATGACTCAGAACAAACTTGTGACTCTGATAGAACTTTCTATGATATTTATCAGGCAATCCTGTATGAAGCTCTTACTTTATAACCTCCCAGTTTTACTTACTTTTGGGAAGACTGACACAAATGTACATCGCAGGTAAAAGAACCATCGTCTTGTCTCTGAATTGTTCATGTAAGGCTGTGCTTAGGTTATACTCTCCTGCCAGATGTTAAGACCAAGATGGTCAAAATTGACCCCCCCCTCCCTTTTTTTTGTTAGATCCACTCTTAGAGTCAGCTGAAATTTGTCAGGGATCACTCTTGGGAACGTGTGAGAAGGGTCCTGGCTCCTTCAGCTTTTTCTCTACCAGTTGTGCCATCTGCCAGGACGCACTGGGGACTTGCTGACCACACATGGCTTCCCTTGAAAGCATCAGGGACAATTCCCTCTCTTGTAACCTTCCTCTTTGCAGAAGAGGTACACTGGGTGGCTTCCTACTCTCTAGGGTCCTCTCTAGGGTCCTCTCAAACCCCCGTTTCCCCTATTCAGGAGATTGGATGACTCACCAGAGTTGCAGTGCCCAGAGGGAGATCTATCATCCCCTGGGTTCTGGTTGACCTTAGAGGGCAAGGGCCCAAATGTTGGCTGCTTTTCCCTTGGCCCTTTACTACTTTAACATTGGTCTCCTAGTTTTGGTTTTAAACATCCAGCAGGCCAGTTTCACCTGTCTCGAAATAGGATAACTGGATTTTAAACTCCAATGTCTGTAATCTTTTTTTTTTGTTTTGTTTTTTGGTACCAGGGATTGAACTCAGGGGTACTGAGCCACATCCCCAGCCCTATTTTGTGTTTTATGTAGAGGCAGGGTCTCACTGTGTTGCTTAGTGCCTCGCCGTTGCTGAGGCTGGCTTTGAACTCGCGATTCTCCTGTCTCAGCCTCCCTAAATGCTGGGATTACATGTGTGTGCCACCAGGCCCAACTAATGTCTATAATCTTATAGTTTCCCTTGCATTTAATCGGGATCAGTATCAGTGCTAGAAGCCAGCTTCATATTCAGTCTGTCCTGTAGGTGGTGCTGATTACCTCAGGTTAACACAGGTTGCTTTATTAGAAGCAATACTTCTGCAAAACACTGGCAGACAACAGTTTTAGAGTTCTATGGGGAAAATATAAAATGAAATTACCAAGACCAAAAACATTTTTAGTATAATAGCTTTGAACCAAGAAACAATTTCTATAATAACACTACTATATCTTTGGTATCTATTTTATTTCTACAAAGACCCATAAATTTATCAACTCAATCACATATAATATCCTTTATAAATTTTACCTGTTTTAAAAACTCTTTTTTTTTAAAATATTTTTTTAGTTGTAGATGGACACAATATCTTTATTTTATTTATTTTTTTTATGTGGTGCTGAGGATTGAACCCAGTGCCTCACGCATGCGAGGCAAGCGCTCTACCACTGAGCCACAATCCCAGCCCCCTGTTTTAAAAACTCTTATAACCTCAAATGCCTTTTATAATTTACCCAAACCCTTACTTAGTTCTGTATCATATCCCTTGTTTATTTTAGAGATTGCAGACATCTTCACAACAAAAATGAATTGTTTGAGCATAACTTTAAATGTGCTTAATTCTGGCCTCCTTTGGAGCTGTCCTAACATGGAATAGGTGAGAGGCAGAGGCCCTCTGTACAGAAATCAGCATGGCCAAGACATAGATGCCTGCATATATGGAGACTCCAGGAGGCCCTGTATTTTAGCTCTGTGGCCAACAGACAGGACTCCACCCAGAATTGTCCCCTGGCCAATTGAGGCATTCTGAAAGATCTTGAAAGGAAAGACCATTTGACCTCCAGGTTATAATCTAACAGTGCTGGAATCCATTGGTATGTCCTTGTGACTGGCAGTTTTTACCCCCTGAATAAGATAGGATAATCATCAGGCACTCAGAGTAATGGGCCCCAATTAAGGGTTTTTCCCCCAAATGTAAAGGCCACCTTGTGGTGTTAAACATTCCAGCCAATTCCTTTGTCCCAGAATGGAAGGAAAATGGAAGTGGGGGTAGACACAAGGGGAGGTCACAGAAAGATTCAGACTTAAGGACTAACAGAAGCTTGGCCTTTGGCGAGCTTGGGGCCCTCCCCATGTTGTTGATCCACTTTGAATTTGGGGTCCATCATCAGCTACAGGATCACAGTTTCCTCCCCTGCTCTGAAACTACTGCGGCAAGGCAGTGGGACACATCTCCTTTAAGGAGGGAATCCCATGACCCCTTAAGCAAAATGTGGAGCTACACGTCGGGAGCCAACATTGTCAGAAACACCCGGATGCTGCCAGGAATGGGACGTGCTCAGAAGCAGCTGGCAAGGCACACTTGGCTTCTGCAGAGGGCGTGCTACGGAACCTGGCTAGCAAGCACACCTGGTGGGCAGCCCCCTACTTCTATCCCTCATGCAGCACCACCCCTAACCCTGATAGGAGATCTGGGTTACAATTTACATGATTAGCTAATTTTAAAGTTGGGGAGGGCAAAGGGAAGGAGGCTATCGTTAAAATGGCTGTAATTGGATCTTACATCCAAATTAAAGCCAAATACTATTTTCTGAAAATGGACCGCCAGAGTTTCTCTCTCTCTCTCCCCTCCCCCTCACACACACACACACACAGTGCATGGGCACACATGCACACACGTGTACACAGCACACCTATGAGCACATGGGGTACACACGCCCTGCTCAGTATGTCCCAGAGCACTAATGCAGGCGCCTGAGGATGATGCTACTGTGTCCCTTCCCCCAGCCTCCCTCCCTCCTTCCTCCCCTCTTCCCTCTCTTTCTTTTCTCTGTGTCTTGGCGTTTCTTGGCAAAGGAGGTGCCATCAAAGCCAGGGACAGTGCTCGCAGCCCTGCCCACAAGGGCTCAGGAGATCTGGCTGTGAGGACAGGTCCCTTTGCTGACCAGGCTTGCTGTGAGTGTTGACTGAGACAGGAAGGACAGCAGTGACCGTTGTTCTGAACATTCAGGTTTGAAGATCTGAACTAGCAGGCAATTTGTAGGAAGGACTAGGACTAGGCGTAAGAAGGACAGGCAGTGACTGACAAGCTACACGGTGAGCTACAGGTTCCAGGAGGCCAGGGCGGGAGTCCTGTGCAGACTGCTCAGCTCAGGGCTCACTTGTGACCATGGATCTACCTTGCCTCCCTCCCCGTGAGGGCTGGTCCAGCGAAGGTGGGATGCAGTAGAGAGTAAGCTCCAAGCTCAGCGCAGCTTGAGGCAGGCTTTGCTTTGGCCTGTCAGTGGAGCCAGGGGAAGGGAGGAGGAAGGGAGGAGGGCAGAGCGAGCGGGAGGCTCTGCCTCAGGGCATCTCCTCTGGACCAGTGCAGCACAGTGCACGTTTTTGCTGCTGAGGTCGTTTTGACTTCAAAGGTTAGCTTATATTCTGGAGGTGTCACTGTTGACTCCTCAGATGACCTGAGATGGAAGGAAGCCAGAGGAGGGAAGAGCAGGGTGGGGACCTGGGTAACCTGGGGCCCTATAATGCAGAGCTGAAGCAGCTGTGGGCTGTGGCTGGGAGGCTCCAGAGGACGGCTGTCAGCCGCGGTGTGGTGTTCTCTCTGAAGTAGGGGGCTGCTGTCCTGAGCCATGATTTAGTGGGGACTGGGAATTCAGGGGAAAGTTGACACACAAAGCCCATGTCTCACTGTTCCAGGAAATAAGGGAAACAGGTGGTTGTGTGAATGGCTCCCCGGAGCAGGAGCGCCGGGAGCCTGCAGTCCCCAGCATGCCAGGGAGCCCATGCTCACGGCAGCGACAGACACAGTGATGAATGACCAGAGCGAAAAGGAAAAGCATGTGCACTTTGGAAGCTTCCCAGCATTCACCTTCAAAAACAATAAATGAAGCAGAGCTGGGGCCAGCTGCTTTGCCACAGTAACTACACTAAGATGGTCGTGGCTGGAGCGGGGCTTCCCGTGTGATACTGTGTGATGTAAGTGTGGTGACAGCCCTAACGGCAGCTTCAAGGGGAGAGGACACAGTTCCATTGAGACTTCGAGGTTCGGCAAGAGTTGCCAGGGCCGTCCTTGCTCAGGGCTCCGAGGGAGTCTGGGCTGCAGTGTCAGTTTGGGCAACACCTCCTGCCGCCTGGAAATCAGTTCCGCTTTTGAACTCCTGCAGCCAACACCGGCCTCGGTGGGCCAGCTGGGACCGTGCTCCAGAGGGTGCTCTGGACAGTGGCAGTCGCTGCCTCCCAGAAAGTCAAGACACCATGCCCAGCTCCGAGTCTGTGGAGGGCACATGGTGGCGAAAGGACGAGGGGAGCAGGCGCAGGGCGCCAGGACGGCGCGTTGGGCCTGGCCGGGTGCAGTTCAAGGCTCGAGGAGCTGAGCCCATGCTCTCCATGGTCTGTGGTCAGCGTCATCCTCCAAGCTCATCCTCAGAATAGCTCAGGAATTCCCAAGTCTGACTGCGCCAGTGTGGCGTGCTTGTGCTCACTGGTGAGCACCTTCTGCTGTGCCCAAGGAATGCTCTCAGCAGGCTCGAGAAAGGAGAAAAGGAAAGAAAGCCCAGGAACAGAAGAGGGGGCTGCCCTCAGCACCTCCCTGCCTTGGAGCAGTGAATGTGAAGATTGGTCTTCACCAGACCCGGGCTGAAGCAGCGGGAGGTCAGGGGTTGCTGAGACTGGGGGTCTTCAGGCTGTGGGCAGAAGCCTCAGAGGGCTTCACTGTGGCCCTCGATTCCAGATCATGTCCCCAGTACCCACAGAGGACATGCTTTGCCTTGAATGGGCCTGTCCCCACGCTGGGCTAACCCAGACCCTCCACCTCCATGTGGGCTTGGCCTCCTCCTTGAGGGCCCACTGCAGTCTAGGGCCATGTTCTTCCCCTGGGGAGGCTTCGTGCTTTGCCACTTGGGTGGCCTGGACCCTGGAGCATCTTGTCAGGATACCTCTGTGGCTCCACTGACCTCACCACCCCCACCCTGGCCTGGCTCCACGCCAATCTCCTGAACGGCTGTGGCTGTTCTTCCCCGGGCCGGGCTGTGGAGCTTGTGCCGTGGACACCTGTTTCCTTTACAGTGTGCACATCACCGCGAGGGCCTTGACCGACCTCTCAACTGCGGGTTTGGTGATGATGCTGTTGGAGTGGGACCCGAGATGAGGAAGATGATCACAGAACTAAGTCTGAGGGGGTCTCTGATGTGGACGGGCCCCAGGTGGAGCACCAGGAGCGCAGGCCCGGGCACCTGCTGTGGCTCTAGGTGTCCCGCAGGCTGCAGAAGGGCCCGCGCCCTAGGGAGCTGCGTAGCCCCCTGCTGTCCCAGATTCCCAGAAGCAGTGGGTCTCCCGTCACATGGGCTCAGCACTGCCCACTGAACTTGTGAGCCAGGGGAGGAAGGGGCCAGCCTGGAGTCACAGAGCTGCCCTTGGGCTGGAGGCCAGGCTTGGTCCAGAGGGTGGATGCAGGCTCCCTTCTGGGGTCTCAGCAGGGAGTAGAACCTGGTCTGAGCCCTTCGCCCTGCTGAAGCCCGACAGTGGGAACATAGCCTGTATTAACTCTGGACTCTCTGACTGGCCCTGCACCCCTCCCCCACCGCAGTCTCCCACATGGCCTCTGGCTCGAAAGCAGAGCAGACCCCAGGCCCAACGTCGAGTCCACTTAGAGACAGACTTGTGTTGAGCAGCCTGAGCATGCTGCCATGTGGCATTAATTTAGAATACTGCGGCTCCGTAATTGACCCTTGGTTTATCGACAATCAGGCGGACAACACCCACCCCCTGAGTTGCTAAAATATTTTAGAATCCATTCCAGAAAATCACTTTCCCAGATTTCTGAATAGCAACTGCTATCAATTTCATTGCATTCACCCTAGTAAACAGAATATTTTGAATACTTAATACGTTTCCCATTATTTGACATCACACAAACCAGATAATGGAGGCTTGAGAAACGAGATTCTGTAACAAGCAGTGTGGGCAAATGTGCTGGGTTCATCCCAACATTCCTGGAGGACCAGATGTGGGCCACACCTGGGAACTGTTCTGTCACACACACATCTGTGCTGTCTGCACCACGCCATCCGTGCCCAGAGCTGCCCAGGGCAGGAGCCAGGCCAGAGGGCTGCAGGGCCCCGCAGTTCCCTGGGCTGGCGCTCTGCAGTCTCCTCTCCCTGGACAGCAGAAGTCTTCTGTAACTGGCAACCGGCTCCACTTCATGCTTTGAGTTGGCCCTTGTGGCTCTGCTGCTGTGACTTAGTTTTAGAAAGGACATGTTTCTTTCTCTTCCTCTCTCCTTCCCCCTCCCTAATCCTGGGGAAACAAGGTCACCTTTCTTCCCCATCCTAAGCAGAGTTTTCTGTCCTTGAGCACACACCCACCACAGGAGCCAAGTAAATCAGACTTGGGGACAGAATCAGAAGATCTCAGAAATGATTACTGCAGATTAACAAGTGTATCACAACTCTGGACAGAGAACACCCAGCCCTGTTTTGTGTTTTATCTAGAGACAGGGTTTCACTGAGTTGCTTAGTGCCTCGCCATTGCTGAGGCTGGCTTTGAACTCGTGATCCTCCTGTCTTAGCAGAATCACAGCCTTGAGGGGCAGAATCACAGTCTCTCGGACAGGAGTCCCTGGTGTCTTTCCTTGGTTAGCAAAACAAAAAGCTTCTTTTTCCTGTTTCTCAACCATGTCCTGTTATTGGATTGGGATCAGGCCACGGACGGGCTTCTGGGAACATGCCCACTATGAGCAGTCTCATCATCCTTAAAGGGACTTTGGAAAGAGCCCAGTTCGCGATGACATACACGGCATTGTCTTCTCTCTGTGCTTTTGAGGAAGTCGCTCTCTCCAAGCCACCCTGATTTTTGACAGACATGGCGTTGTCCTCCTGCCACTGCCCTGAGGTCACTCCTCTCCCTTTGGCCCTCATTGCTCTGCACCCCCCTAGAGGCTCTGAAAACAGGTTATGTTTGCTCCTGTGACATGCACCCTGCAGGTTATGCGGCTCCCTCCAGCCTTGCCCCATCCCGACTGACAGAGTGGCTGCTGTCTGGACCCTTAGCTCCTGCAAATGTACCCACCAGCAGCCAGGGCCACTGTCGCCCCCGCATGCCATGGGGGCATCTTCTCTCAGCTGCATTGGTGATGCCATGGTGTCAGGCAACTAGCCACCATCAGTACCACATAGAGCCTGGAGTGCAGGAGAGCTTGTTTCTATTTGCTAGCACAACTGCTTCTTGACTCTGCACTTTCTCTTAATTTGGGTAAATATTCAACCTCCCTGGGTCTTTTGGCCGTGCCCAGCCACAAGGCCACTACAGAAGTCACAACAGTCTTGGAAGGGGTGTCTTCTGTGGGGTCTGGCATTCTGGCAGTGCTTAAAAGATGGTAGTCCTAGTTATCATGACTTAGTCCCATCACGAGTATTTAACAAGATGGTTATTTCTGTAAAGGAAAGAATTGGATCGCACACAAAATCAGATACTGGACAGAGTACCACCGTTACTTAGGTTCTGTGACTGGTGTCATGTCTGCACCTCCCCCAGGACACCTAGGGCAGCACCCAGGTCCTGAAGAATTAGAGCCACCTTCCAGCTCTTTGGGGAGTTCTGCAGGTCTGTGCAGGGCCTGCAAGTGACAGACGCAGTGGGCTTTGTGCTGACTGTGAATTCCCAAGGCCCTTCCATCAAGCGGGCGGCAGGAGAGCTGGAGAAAGTGGTTTTCTTTCCACCAGGACAGATGTGCTTGGCACAAAGCCCATGTTTTGGGAACCCAAACCACACTGCTTTTGATTGCCGTAACAAGCATGTGGTTTCTGAGAGCTCCAGATCGAAACCAAAGGTGTGCGAGACTTCGATCGTCCGCAGGTGTGCTCCACTGAATTCAGTAACGATGCCTTTCAGAGTCACTTTGAAATATTACTGCGTGCATGTGGGTGAGAGGTTGCAGGAAGTGGGCACGGCACGGCCTGCACCCGCTTGGTCAGCAAACACGAAGCTGCCTCTGGGCTCGCTCCGGCTTGGATTTGCTGGGATTTAGCAGGAAGCTTCTCCACCAGCTCGCTGCCAGCAACTGCCTGCTGCAACTTCTTGCCCAGCTCAGCACAGATCCTGTTTCCTTCTGTGCCAGATGTGTGTTAGAAAAGGGTTCCACCATTAGTTATTCCGTATGAATAGACACACAGGTGTTGCACTCTGCTTGGTCATACAGTTCCTATGGAGAAAAATATTCTGAACAATAGGCCTGAGCTGAGCTTGCTGTTCATGGGGGACAAGTCAACAGGCAATCTGGAGACTTGAGTTTTTCAGACTGAGCTCACAGGGGGTGACCTGGCACTCTGGATGTTGTGTCTGTCACTTCTCTGCAGAGAGGACAAGCCTGGCTCCTGGGGTGGGAATGCCAGCTCTGAAAACATTGGGCTGCCCACCTGCCCAGCTCAATCTGCCCTGTGAATAGAAAGGTCTTAATGTTTAAAAGATTCAGAATCAAATGTAAGTGGCATTGGGATTTGAAGCACTCGGAACTATGACATGTCTGCATTATCATATGAATACGTATCACCTCCAGCCTGCAGCTCTGGGTCACAGAAAGCCCCTTGGCTTACTGAGCAGCGTCTTCCCGGTTTGTAAGGTCAATAGCACCCTCAGGGGCTCCTGTCTTCCCTTCCTTGTGCAGCGTGTGTGACAGCATGACTCATAGCACTGGCATGGGCACAGATGCTGGAACAAGCTAACCCGAAGTTTTCCCCACTCAGTGGGGGAAGAGCTGCCCAGGCTGTGCAGGGGGCTCCTCCATCTGCCAGCAGGGCTGCGTCCTAAGGATCCTCCACATTAGCCAGAGGCCAGGACCCAGGAGGACATGAAGGTCCTGGAAGTTTTGCTCAATGGACCTGAGAGTGGCATGTCATTTCTGCCTACTGGTCACCAGCTAGCTTCGGTGGGTGGCCCCACCTGGGTACGTGGGCAAGCACCCACAGAGAGCATGCCCTGGGGCGGCAGCAGTAAGCACTGCCCAACGCGGCCCAGAGCTCAGTTCTTGCTTAAGCAGCCAGAGTAAAGTGAGTACTCTGTGTACAGGTGCTTGGAAGCCCAGCAAGTTGCTTTTCCTCTTCACAAAATCCCGTCCATAGAGAGCACATCATGCTGACAGAATCAGCAGTTGTGGCGTCTCAGGAGCTTCAAGGACCCCGTGGTGCTGTGGGTGATGGGTGGGTGCACTGCCTTCCCTCAAGTCTGCAGTCCAGGGCCAGTGTCTGATCTGACCAGGTGTCCTGGGGCCTTCTTGAGAAGCGTCTGAGCCTGCAGTCCTGAGAAGACCAAGCCACAGCTGTGTCTTCTGGGAAGGAAGAGTCGGACTGTGAGGACCTTGGAGGAGGAGCCTGGACTCCATCAGCACTCTGGTGACTCGCAAAGTAGCACAAGGGTCGGTCATGCTTCCGCTGCGGATGGGGAGCCAAAGTGTGTAACCAGAGCCTCCCAGGAATCCAAGGAGCTCCAGATCCAAGCAAGGTGTGCAGCTCAGCATGGGCGGATGGCAGCCCCTCATGTTTGGACTCAGACAGAAAGGCAGAGACAAACTCCAGTCTGACCTTTGTCACAGAAGAGGACAGACAGGTGTGACTTGTCCCCGACATAAGCCCTCAGCTCCCCCACACCCTGGCAAGCCTGGACACGCCCAAGGGCCTGGACATGGCCTGGATTTGGCTGCATGCGGCTCAGTGACCCTAAGCCACATGAATCGGGGCCTTTGAGTGGAGTGGAGTCCATTCCAGGCACAGTGGACCAGGGAGTTGGGGTGAGTGGGGGCCGCCAGGGCAGACAGCAGAGGAACAGGCCGCCGCCCCACCCAGGCCGTGTGTTCACACCTCCTTCTGCTCTCCCCACCGACCATGCTGTGCAGCCAGGGCAGCTGTCCCTGTGCCCTCTCTGCTCCTGAGGTGCTTGTCCCTTAAAACCTCCAACACCTTGCTTTACAGCAGGGCCTGTTTCTACCCTGGAATGAGCATAGACCAGAGGGTGACCATGAGGGCGAGAACACGCTTAATTCAGAAAAGGAAAGAAGCAGGTTTGGGGTTGATTCTGTGAAGGAAGGGCAGAGTTGTCCCCTGCTCCTGAGCTCCAGGTGGACAGAGTCCTGGCATGGGGGCCTGCTACGGTGGCCTGTTATGTGGCCTCAGGGATGCAGTGGCAGGTTCCCAGGCCCAGGTCACTCTTGGAATCAGCTGTGACTCATCTACAGATTCAGACAGTCAACATCCCCAAATGGGAAACCTGGCCCCCTAGGCCCACCAGGGAGTACAGCCCTGGAACCTCCCTTGCACTTTCTGCTGCTTGGAGTAGAAATTGGCAGAGTAACCTGTCCAGACTGCACGGCTGAGGAGCAGGATAGGAGGGTGTGTGGAGATTTCTGCTTGTAGGACTCGCCTGCTCTGGTGAGTTGGCCCCAGTGGCCGAGGTGTCCTGGGTTTTCAGCCATGTGCACACAGGCTGCCAGCCCACCCGGGTGTTCCCTGCCCTCTCAGGAGCTTGTTGAACTTCCTCAGCTCAAGTGGAGCTACGGGCCTGGGACCAAGAAGGACGGTTGCCCCTTGCTCTGCAGCTCATGGGCGGCCAGCTCTTCCTGGAACAGAGGTGGAGGCCGAGTCCTGTGCTCCGATCCACAGTACACACTGCTTTCATTGACAATGCTCTTGGGATTGCATTAGTTTCATTGCAAACCCTTGAGGTCACCCTGCGGAGGGCATCCTGGGGCCTCCACGGGGGTCATTTGGTACTCTGGTTGCTCCCAGGCATAGAATGGCACTGCCGGTTAGAGGGTTTTCCTCTGCAGTGATAATTGTAACTGGCACCATTGTGAAGTGGACTTCAGTCTTGGCGGCCAGGAGGCCTCAAGCTGAGCACTGTGGACACCATTTGGTAAATGGAGGCATGAAGCCCACATATCACTGCAGCTGCCTCCTTGCTTTAGGCCCACCGTCCAGTGGACAAGGCTGGCTGGACCCTGATGGCCAGCCCAAGCCCACCACCCCTGCCCCGGACTGATACCTCACTTGTCTAAGCTGACAGCCTGTCACTTCCCCAACAAGTGCCACCTATCTGCTGCAGGGACACTTCAAGACACAGCAACCTGCAGCCTCTGTCCTTTTCAGGTGTCTCCAGAAGGTGAGTCTCCACTTCAAGGTTAGCCTTCCCTGTTTAAGGGCAAACTTTGAAGGGTGAGGGAACAGACCTCCAAACAATGGCTGCCTGGGGTGGTACGAGTACGTGGCCTAGGTGGCATAGAGTGAACAGGCTCCACTGAACATCTGCAGACACTGCCTTGCATTCAAGCATTAAGCTGGGCATCCAGATGTACCCCAGAAAGACCCTTGTGCATGGCACAGTGACAGCAGACAAAAAGTGGCTTCAGGTGCTACCAGGACCTGGGACTGCAGCGTGACATGACCTCTAAACTCCTGTGTATCATGATGAACTGTGGCACTGCTGTAGGTGGCCTGTGGGTGCCTGTGAAGAACCTCTGCTTCGCCCAGAAGCAACTGACAGTGCTTCCAGGGGCATGTGCATGTGTGGGCATTGCTGTGTGGGCATTGCTGTGTGGGCATTCTGTGTGGGCACATACATGTGCGTGTGCATGAGCATCGTGCCTGTGTTCATGCATGTGCATGTAGGGTGCATGTGTTTGTGGGCAAGTGCATGTGTCTGCATGTGTGTGGGAACATGTATGGGTGCATGTGGATGTGTGCATGTGTGTGGGTCCACATGTGCATGTGTGGGCATTGCATGTGTGAGCATGCATGTGGGTGCATGTGTGAGTGTGTGCACGTGCCTCTGTGCACATGTGTGTGGGGGGCATGTACATGTTTGTGCATGTATGTGGGCATTGCATGTGTATACATGAGGACTTGTGCTTATGTATGCACGTGTGAACATGTGCATGTGTGGACATGTGCATGTGCTGTGTGCATGTGCATGAGTGTGGGATATGTGTGGATATGTGTGGATATGTGCATGTGTGTGAGATTTTCTTTGGGTAATTTTTGTAGAACTTCAAGATACTAACAGAAATATAATGTGAACATCCAAAGCTGCTCACACAGAAAACTAACTTTTAAAGCTGCTTGGTGAGTACAAGGACTTTGAGCTGATTGCCAACCTGAGGTGTTCTGAGCCTCGTCAGGTTAAGATAATGTCCTGTTCTAAAGTAGGTTTATGTGCAAACAAGTGGAAGTCCAAGGTATGATGTGGCTCTGAGGAGTTTGGTGGCCGGAGAGCTCACTGCCTCTCCTGCCTTGGGCAGTCCCTGGACAACACTGTGGATTTTTTGTTGTGATGATGACAGTGACAGGAGCCTGAATGTTTGCATTAGAATGTAAGAACCTTGTCTGAAATACCTCGAGCCACAGGCCCCAGCCATGAGGGTCGGGCTCATCACCACCTCAGTGAGCCTCCTCTCTGTGATTCGAGACCAAGGGCTGGCTGCTCAAGGACGCTGGCTGGGGTGACCTGGAAACCCCAGGTGTCTCTAGCTGCTGTCACATTTCGTGTGCCAAATGCTGAAGGGTTGGGTTCCTGTATTTGGAGCTGCTCGGTGGTCCCTATCAGTCCCTGGCCACTCTGATAGTGATTAATAAAGGTCAATTCCCCCACAGGGCTTTAGGGGCTGATCTCTATAGGAAAAACAAGCGTGCAGATCACCAGGCACTCCACAGTTTTGGTCTACGGAAGCATGGATTTCCAGTGGTTGGTCCAATGTGGCGATGCAGAGGGCTAGGGTCCTGGATGGGCTGTTCCCATAGGGATCAGGGTCTGGCAGGACTGGGGAGAGGGTGGAGCTACTCAATTTTGCTCCATCTCACCTTCAGAGCAATGTGAGATTGTAACTCTGGTGTTTTTCATTTGTCTAAAGCCCTAGAGCTGCCAGTCAGAGGGAAATAGCAGGGGTTTCCCCACAAAGACAGCATTTGTCCCATGCTTTTTATTTAGGGAGAAGTTGGATTTTTTTTCCTTGAGGTTCTATCCCCCTTGTGTCCTGGGCATCCAGTGGTAGAGAGGGCTGTTGGTCATACGTACACAATACTGTATAAGTCACTTCTGTGGAGCCCAGAAGTGGCCAGGCCAGCAGCACGTGGCCACAGAGCTGGGTTTCTGCTAACATGGGCCCCACCTGGGCTTGTGCACCAAAACAGAGATGTCAGGGAAACCCATCTCTGTGCTTTGGAAATGTTCTGGCTCAGAGTCCTTTCTCCCCACC
Source organism: Geosciurus inauris (assembly GCA_004024805.1). Lineage (NCBI taxonomy): Eukaryota > Metazoa > Chordata > Mammalia > Rodentia > Sciuridae > Geosciurus > Geosciurus inauris. The sequence continues at coordinate 104,344 of PVHX01001554.1, forward strand.
AGATGCAGGGGAAACTCAGCCCTTGGTTTATCCAGGACAGGGCCAGCTCAGATCCTCCACTGGTAACTGCCTGATCCAGACAGGCCCTGCGGGTGGAGGCCGACCAGCTTCATGAAGTCCTCCCCATTATAGGCCCTGGGCGAGGAGGAGAGAGTCCCTAGGTGCTGCCAGAGGCTGGCTTCAGGTGACAGGGCTCACCTGCAACCTGTCTTGCCCCTATGCCTCCTTTTGCCTGACGGCTCAGGGCTGCAGCCTCCCCATATGCCTGGACTCCCTCCAAGCCTGCAGCATGACCCCAGGACGCATGCAGAGAGCAGAGTGATACGCACACTGCTGCTGTGACATGTCTGCCTGTGGTGTGTCCCCTTCAGGGCTGTCCCTTCCCGGTGCAGAACTTACCTCTACAAGGAGCCGCAGGCGCTACGCAGAGCAAGAGCAGCAGGTGGCGCCAGAGGCTTTCTTCCAACGCATCCCCACTGGGCAAAGCCCAGGTCTGGGGACAAAGCCCGGCTGCTGGAGGCGTCCCCAGCTCTTCCCCCAGGTGTTGCAGGCCGCCAGGTGACTCTGCTCTTGCTTCCGTCTTTCCCAGGGTAGGGCTTTGACGGCACAGGGGACCAGTGAGTAGAGGTGGAATCCAAGGAGAACCCTAGCCCAGCTGTAGACTGGAAAGTGCCCAGGCACACACAGCTTGGAGCAGGACTTTGTCCAGTCCCCTCCCTCCAAGCCTGCTGTGGTTCCTGCTGTGGCTTGGTCTCTGTTGGCTGCTTCTCCAGGTGAAGGGACCTCAAATCATAGCAGCTCCCTCCTTGTCTCCCACAGCCTCCACCACTGTGACTGAGCCACAGGCCTCAGCCTGAGGCAGCTTGAGCTGGCTGAGGGGAGGGGCCCTGTGCGCAGAGGGGCAGGGCCTGGGAACCCGCGCTGGAAGTCACACTGGGACCCAGGGTCGGGGAGGCAGACCTGTGGGCTGAGGAAGATGCAGGTCAGAACAGCTGAGGTCAGGGATGGTGACTAGAGGACAGTGTTCCCATGGACGCCCATCTCAGGCCAAAAGACACTGCTCCCCAAGGCTTCCTGAGGTGAGTGACTGTGGGAGGAGGAGCAGAAGCCAGGTGTGAGGACGTCCATGCACCATCCAGACCCCACCACAGAGGAGCTGGATGGTCTTCACAGCAGGACTCCAGGCAGATGTGCAAGGCTGTGCCATGCCTACCATCTGAGGGAGGGGAGGCTGGGGCCCAGCGGCCTCACGGCCCCCCATTGCTCCAGCCTCCCGGCTTCTCTCTTCGTGTGGTCTAGGATGGAGGCTTTTCTTGACTTCCTCCCTCGTTTTCTCCATAGACTTCCACGTCTGCCATCACGTGTGGCCAGGCTACCTGCCACCACTTGGCCATTCCTCTCCCAGGCCCACTTGCTCAGTGGCTCTGCAGCCTCGACCTCGCGGGCCACCTCTCCACCCCGTGGCTGATCCTGCCCGCTTCGTCTGCCAGCTGCTCCCCTGAGTCACCTGGCAGCAGTGTCCATTCACACAGGCGCATTTGCAATCCTGACCATCCATCATGGGTGCCCATACCCCAGACGGGGTACTCGATGGCAGAAGGCACCTGATGTGGTCCTTCTTGTCTTTAGTCGACCACAGAGTTTCCTCCAGAAGAAATGGCCTCCTCTTAGCAAGCATTGGAATGAGACTCGCGCCCTGCGGGTGAGTCCTAGGTGCTGCTGGAGGAGGCTCGGAGGCGGCAGTCACCTCTGCTGCTCCCTGGTGCAGGAGTCTGCTTGCCCAGGGGACTTCCAGGCCCGGCGTTGCTACACTTGATAAAACACTGAGTCATCAGGGCTGTTTAGTAGCGATCCGCGCTTCCTCCGGTCCCACAGAGCAGTGGAGGAGACCTCAGGAGCAGTCTGCACAGGGCCCGGAGAGCAGACCTTTGGGAGAGGGCTGATGTTTGCGGCAACAGTGCAGCTGTGCCGTGGTCCTCGATGGTGGCGCTTCCCACAGGATGCGTCATGTCTACCTTGTGTTACGTCCACATGGCAATGCCTGCTCGTGACCCATCCCCTAGATCTCGCCATGCCTGTGCCTATGGGCGCAGCAGTCACTTCTGTTCCCAGCTTCTACACCAGTGCTTAGGACCAGCATGGTCATTGCCTCCCAGAGCCATGGCACACCTCCGGACTCTCCTTAGAAGAGACATGGCCAGCCCTGCCGCCCTCTGGGCAGGCCGTGCCTTCCACTCTGGGTCATGTGCGTGTCCAGGCCCCTTGCTCTGCCCCACGGGGTGTGAACTGCAGAGAACAACCTGCCGAGCTGAAGGACTGGAAACAGCCCGGCTCTCAGGCAAGTCGCCCTGGCTGCACCACACAGCGCCGCCGAGACCTGGGTGCTCCCAGTGCTCACGGGAGGCAGAGTGAGCCGCTGGCCTGGAGTCGTCCCCTGTGTGACCTGGGAAAGTACTCGCCACCCGCTGAAATCCCCATTCTAAAAAGTAAGCTAAAGACAGGAATAAAATTATAAAGCTCTTTTGATTCATTAGTAATAAAAAACTCTAATCATATAAAAGAAATTTAGTCATTGTGGAGTAGCTTCATATATAAATGTGAAGTTATGATCTAAAACGAATTCCGCTCACCTGCCAGAACACACCTCTTGTGTCAATGAGGGACATTTAAATGGCAGATTTAAAATATCAGTGACATGAACGTATCATACATGGAACCGAATGCCCTAAGGCACTTCCATCAACAGGCACCCCAGCACTTGGTGGCTCTATGTGATGAGGTGCACCCTCCGTATTTCTGGGTCGCTGGGATCGGTGGCACCTGTGAGGGAAGCCTGATTCATCTTCCCACCTCGTATTCCACACAGGAATGGAACCCTTCAAGAAAGGACCTGAGGAACCAGAGGGAGGAAGCCCAGCAAGCTGCCATTCCCTCTCTGGGCCTGGCGGAAGCTCGTGGTGTGCAGGAACCAGTTCCCGACCACGCCTCTGAGACCTGGGTCAGAGCGTGAGTGGTCTGAGCAGCAGATCCTAGGACTGTCGGACGAAGTGCAGGCAACAACCGGAACCCATGGTGGGTCACCTCGAGGCATGTCAGGACTGGGCCAACAGTGCTGCGGGTGACGTGCAGGTTCTAGAACAATCAGAAGAATCCCAGCTCCCCCATCTGGACTTTCTGCCCTGCCTGGGCCGCTGCTTTGAGAGCAATTCCAGTCACTTCACAATCAAAGGCACATAAGTAACGATCCACACGTGGTGCAAGGTCAAAGTGCCGTGACTCAGTGACTTGTGCTGAAGGGACCGCGGAGAAAGGACCGTTTTTGACTCTGTGTAGCCAAACTAGAAAGTGAGGGCACATAAAAGCAGAGACGCGAGTGCCAGCTGCCCACAGCACACAGTTCCCTTCCTGGGCCCGCGGGCGGCCACCTCCGCCCAGAGACGTCTGGCCGGCTCTCCAGCCCATCCTTGGGGTTCGTTGCTCCCCCAGCCCTGACACACCTGCCAGGCTCTGGGAGCCGGGTGCCTGCAGTGCTGACTGGGCCCTTTGTGTCCCCAGACCAGGCCCCTGCACTCCCGCACCTCAGCCCCTGTGATGTCCTGGAGGTCCTGCTCTAGCTGGGGATGTTATCAGCAGATGTCCATCTGAAGGTGGACTCAGCTGCATGGTTTCAGAGCAAGGGGATAGCTCAGAGGCTGTCACTGTGGACAGTCACCTTGGCAGCAATTCATTAGTCCTCGGTCAGCGCTGACAGAGCACCTGGAGTGGCAAGCACTAGGGTAGGGGAGCTGACAAGCTTGCGATCTCCTTCTGAACAGACCTGCTCCAGGAGGGAACTGATCAGAGAGAAGCCAAAGGAGGACGCCTTCAGGTGGTGATGGTTTGGACAGACGGACAGAGCCATGAGGGAGCCAGAGGAGGGGAGAGACCCTGAGGAGGATCCAACTGGTGCAAGCGGGCCCAGCGGTGGAGACCAAGTGGGAACACCCCAGGCAAAGACGCTGAGGAAGAGCCGATCCCCAGCAGAGGACCAGACAGGCAGAGAGGCACTAAGCACCTCTGCCTGGGTGAGCGGGAGGATGTGGCTGTTGTCCCAGAGCCCTGGGAAGAGGCCCAGCCAAGTGTGCACAAGAGCTCATCTCCATGTGCCCAGCTCGGGCGGCTGGGACCGGGCCCACCACAGGTGGCAAATGAGGCCAACCTGCCCCAGGCAGTGCAGTGCCCGTGCGAGCTGCACACCTGGGACCGTGCAGGGCAGTGTTCCAGCACCTGGTGTATACCAGGAGAGAAGTAGGAGACACCAACATGTGCACGTGTGTGCGTGTGGGCCTGTGTGCCTGCGTGTGCTGTGATCCCGTTCTTTCCCGTCACCTGCTAGTGGACCGCAGGTTGCTCCCTTTCTTGGCTCTGTGCGTAGAGCTGCCGAGTGCAGCAGTGCCGGTCTCCTCAGGATCTGCAGTGGCAGGACTCCTGGGTCACATGGTGGTTCTGCTTTAGCTTTCAAGGCGACTCCATCCTGTCTGAATGTGAGGCCCCGGGTCTATCTGCATTCCCTTCCCATGTGCTTACCAGCCCTGGAGGCTGTTCTCTTCCCGATGGCCATTCCAACAGCTAGGCTATGTCCTGGTCCTCACTGGCATCTCTGATGACTGATGGTGAGGAGCGTCCATCCCTGTACCCTTGGCCATTGGTACTACTTGGGAAAGTCATCTCTTCAGCTCCTTTGCCCATTTTCCATCAGGCGGTTCTTTTGTGACTGAGCTGTATACTGCTTCAGTGTTGGGTCTTCCTGGTATCAGACTGTGGTGCACAGAGATTTTATCCTGTTCCACAGACTGCCCCCCCACTGTGGGTGGCTCGTCCTGCCTGTGGAGACCCCCTAACTGAGTGTGTCCTGGTCCCCCCTGTGGGTGGCTCGTCCTGCCCTGCAGAGACCCCCTAACTGGGTGTGTCCTGGTCCCCCCTGTGTGTGGCTCGTCCTGCCCTGCAGAGACCCCCTAACTGGGTGTGTCCTGGTCCCCCCTGTGGGTGGCTCGTCCTGCCCTGCAGAGACCCCCTAACTGGGTGTGTCCTGGTCCCCCCTGTGGGTGGCTCTCATATCAAGTGTCCTGCCAAGGCTGTCCTCTTGTGTGCTCCAGAAGCGTCATGGTTTCAGGTCTCGTATTTAGGTGACCACGTTGTGCTGAGTTTGCAGGTGTCATCCACTGCCCTGACATCACTGATGGGAGAGGCTGTTTGTTCCCTGTGTGTGCCTGAGCCAAGGGTTAGTGGAGGGCCTCCGAGTGACTTGTTTCTGAGCTCTTTCTGCTGTCCCCTGGGTCTAGGCGTGTGTGCTAAGGCCAGTGCCGTGCGTTCTGTGTCCGGTCACCTTGTTGTGTATCTTGGAATCAGGAAGCACCATTGCCCTGCTCTTGTACTTTTTCCTCAGATTGCTTTGATTGCTCAGAGTGTTTTCTGGTTGCATCAGAATTTAAGGATTGTCTTTTCTGTGAAAAATGCCATTGCGACTTTGTTTTGGATCTTAGCTCACTTTGAGTAGTCAAGCATTAAGATTTGCTGGAGCCGTAAGCAGGCACGTTGATTCAACAATTGGCAGGTTGTCTCTGAGCAGAGCCCTAGTTCGGGAGTGTAATTACTCTGCCCTGCTCCCTGAATTCCTACTGTACGTAGGAGATTAATATTTGCTAAATTAATTTCTTGCAGAGGTTGAAGCAAATCCACAGCTAGTGCACTACACTGCAAGCAGCTCGCAAAGTGCACTGAGTAAGAGTCCCTCTTGGCAGCGCTCCACAGCCTGTCCAAGCCCACGTCTGACATGGAGTGTGTGCACCTGTGGCAGCGCCCTGCACGTGCACGTGCGGGAGGTGGGCGCTACTCCTTGTCTTGTGTGGTGGTTGCAGTGCCAGCAAGAGAAGGTCACAGAGGCACTGTCTCCACAGGGTTTGAAAACAACGAGGAAAGCGACTGAAGACCTGCAGTTCTGAGCCATTTCACGTGGGGATGTAGTACACTTCCAATCCCAGCTCTAAGCAAGTGCTTTGACTTAACATACACACCAGCTTCAAACTGGCAGCTTTGCAGGACTTGCAGATTAATGAGCAATACTCTCCATGCAGAAGCCTCGCAGAAGCCTCCCCTGAGCCCCCACTCAGCCCCGTGCTCCTCACAGGCCATGCGTGGACTCTGGCTCACCTGGCTGCTGGTTTGTGTCTCCACACTGGTGGCTGTGTGTGTCTGCAAACCGCCCTCGGAGTGAGCTTTGGCAGCTGGTGTTGGCAGACCAAGGAGGCAGACGGTCACTGACAAGGGTGCTGAGAAGCCTCTCTGAAAGTCAGGACGAAGGTCACGGCCTCCGGAGGACATCCCGACATCCCACATGGGGGACGTTCTTCCCACGGATCACAGGGCGTCCCTTGCCATTTCTCTGCCTTAGGAGAAGCAGAGCTTGGGAAGCCCCACAACACAGGTGGGAGGAGTGTGGCTGGGGAGACGCAGGAAGCACGCTGTCTCTGCTGACCTCTGGGAGCCTCGCAGAAAGCCGTCCCAGGGAGCACATGGGCCTGCTGCCGTGCCTGGCACTCCCCGTGCAACGAGCCAGGGCCAGCAACACTCGGGCTTTCTCTGCACCTCTGCGGCCTCGAAATTAACAAAGGGCATGCTGATCTTGGAGGGGGTCGACAGGCCCACCGCCTATGAGCAGAGACTGCAAAGAACATGCAGGTATTTGCAGAAGTTGTGGAGCAATTTTGAAAGTTGATTCTCAAGAACAGAAATCACAAAGTAGCTGCTCATCCGTGCCAGACCAGTATTGCATGTGACCTTCATCTCATTTCAAAACGGTCAGTGTGAATAGAAATGTTAACATCTTACCTTTCCCCTTTTGTCTTGTGTTGCTAATTAACTTTCTTCAAAATTTTAATGTGATGATATTATTTTAGACATACAAGACCTAGTAACGGACTTGGCACTGCTGTGCTTCTTTCCTGACCCTGGTCACTCCTTATACTTCTAACTTCAGGAAAACACTTCTGAAGAAGAGGGTTTCAGAGCCACCTGCTCTTCGTGTCACATGGACCCACATGCCACTAGAGCAGCGGCTATAAGCTATTGTTAGATACCAATATTGAAAGGCACAGGTAGTTTGCAAAGACTTTATGAAAACATAGATGCAGTGAAGTCTGCTTTATTGGAGCAGACTTTAAAGGAAGCTTACTGTTATGAGGACGAGCCACGGGGTAGGAGTTGTACAGGAGTAGGACCCATAGGGAGAGACAGGCGTGGATGGGTGGGTGGTTGACAGAGAGGAGATCACAGGGAGAGAAGAAGGTGGACAGGTGATGGGTAGACAATTGATAGATGAATGAGAGAGAGATGAGTAGGTGGATGGTAGGCCATAGGAGATAGATGGTAGATGAGAAATGACAGGCAATAGATAGAAGATAGATGATAGATAAATTGATGGATGATAGATGACAAATGATAGATGTTAGATCGATAGATGATAGATCAATAGATGATTATAGATGATAAATGACAGATGATAGATGAACAAAGCAAGACTGTGCCAATGGAGAAGCTATAGCTCCGGACCAAAGCCTCTGGGGTCTTGGGCACTGTCCAAATGATGTCACATCATTTGGACACACATCTCCTGTGCCCTGTGCCTGCCCAGAACACACAACAGAAATCACCTGATTTAATAATCTTCCGTTTCTCTTCATATGAGAGAGCCGGTGAAGAATGATTATTGCAAGTGGGAGACTGAAAACGTGAGATGCCACAGAGAAATCCCACCAGGAAGGCTGGTGTGTTGACTGCTGCTTCCTGAGTTTCTCTGGTGCCTGTGGCTGAAGGCTGCCCTGGGGGGAGCAGAGGGCTCTGGATCTGATGGGGGTGTGAGGGCCACCGGCATGACTGTCCTCTTCTCCTCATTCTGAGCTGAGAGAAATGCTTTCACCTTGCAGGACTGGAGCAATGGCTGCTCCTGCCCTCGACACTTAGCTGAGAGGGGGATGACGGTCTGGGCACGGCTCTGCCTGGAGAGGCGCTCCACGGCGCAGCTACATGTCAGTGGAGGCGGTGGCAGAGCCGTTCACCATGTCCGCATGGCTTGCTTGAGATCTCATGCTTCCCGTGGCCACTGGGGAACCTGCTTCCCACTGCAGATTGGGCCTCGTGGGGGCGATCTCAGCGAAGGGGCCCTTCTGCAGCCTGCTGGCTGCTCCTTCACCGGAGGAGAGGCAGTGGAGGGATAGAGCTGCTCCCTGTTCTTTCCTCAGTCAGGGGTCTCCAGCTCACCGTCACACCCACCATGGGCCTGGGGGCCTCACTTCTGCCGTTGCAGGACCACCAGGGAACCAAGGAAACAAGAGGCTGTGCCAGGTCCTTGAAGGGAGGTGGGCAGTCTCCATGGTGTGGCCCTCGTGGGCAGAGCGAGGCCGTGTGGTGTTCTGTGGACTGTCTCCCACTCCCCACCCCCAGGACTCCTCCCAACACTGACCACACGTATTCCTTGGAGGAGCTGCATCTGCATCCTCAGGTGGAAGCTGGTAACCTAGGAGCCGCCAAAGGGCCCTGGCGGAGGGAGCTGTACTGGACGCAAGATGGGCCGTGAGTTCAAGATGCGTTCCAGAACCTTCCATCCAGGAGGACGGCTGAGGAAAGCCCTTTGACTAAGGCCCAGAACTGGGTGTGAGAGGGACGTGCATTGGCAGGGGCTGGGAACGTGGTAGGGTCATGTGGGACGCGCATATTGTGCTCAGGGACCAGGCCCAGGGGGCCCCTGGGGTCCAGAAGTGGGGACTCAGTGCTGCACTGGGTTGGGGTGAACTTGGTCTCAGGGCAGCAGAGAGGAGGCAGCGCATGGACCTCTAGTCCTTGTCCACCCTGCAGGCAAGGACGGGACATGGGGCGTGAGGGAGGCTGGCAGAAGCCTGGAGCCAGGAGGTGGCAGTTGGCGGGGTTTTGTGCCTGCACCACAGTGGCACAGCAGGAGCTGAAGCACTCTGGAAGGGAGTCTGGGCACTTGAGGCCCAGGGGAGCTGCCCAAGGGCAGGAGGACCTGCTGACGCTGGCCACACAGCCGACACTCTCCTTGCAACAGCTGGAGGTCTGGAGATGCACGGCCAGCCTTGAAGGGTGAGCTGCAGCTGGACCGTGAGGCACAGGACTTTGCAGTGTAATCCCGTTACTGTCACAGGATCGCCAGGGCCCTTGACGACGTCATTATTCTTCCTAATCGCCCAAAGACCTTTAGCATTTAACTGGTAAATAACTAAATCTAATTAATACTCTAGAGTGCTGGGAAAACCTAATTTCCCCTGTCCCTGTACTTTTGTACAATTGTATTTGCTGTACAAGGGAGGGTTTGTGAGGATAATACGTGAAGACACCAAATGAAATGAAAAAATGAGCAAATAAAACTAATTACTGAAGATTTATGAAGGGCCCTGTCCCTAAGTCCTGGCCCTTGTCTCCCCAGGACTGGGCCGGCTGGAGCCAGATCCATAGGGGTCCTCCCTCAACTGTGGCACAGCAAGCCTGGTGGACTGCAGCCTGGCTCAGCCTGTCCCTGCCTCAGGGCCAGGCGGGGCGCAGAGGAGCAGGCGTGGCTCAGCTGCAGGTGACCCACGGGGCCTCTCACTCTGCACACCTGATACTGCGCACCGGCTGCTGACCACGGACCCCTCTGAAGGCCCCAAAGCTGCCACTTGTGCCCTTTCTTTGGGAGTGTGCTGCTGACTGGGTCACTGCAGGGAGAACAAGCCGTTAGCCCTAGGGAGTCCCTTGGACTTCACAGCTGTCACAGCCTGGGGGTCCTCATCAGAACCCAGAATCCTGTGGGAAGATTCATCACGGGGCCTGACAGTGCCCTCCTCCTCTGCCAAGGGCCCGTGCTCAATGGCACTGACAGATTCACCCACACTTGGCCAGCACTGCACCCAACCAGGTTCAGGGACACCAGAAACCCTGGCGGAGCTCCACTGGCTTCCCTCCTGCCCTGCGGAGGACGGTACTACCGTTAGGTTCCCGGGGCAGGGTGCAGCCGTGAGGTGGAATGTCTGTAGGGCTGGCTCTAGTGCCAGTCTCTGTGCCTGGCAGGCAGGTCACACGCTCAGTGTCCAGAGGGCGGCTGGACGCCAGGTCATTTTCGTGGACCTTGGGGAAGTGGTATTTCCCAGGCTCAGCACAACGTCAGCAGCATGAGAGGCAGCACCTAGGGTAGGTGCTGGCTGCTCTGTGGCGTCTCAGCTCTGCTCCTCCGGGTGACTAGCACAGGCTGGCCGTCCCAGGCTCCTGCTGGGCTGCAGTGGAGCCTCGCACAGCTCAGGGCAGCAGACCTCTCCCTGCCTTTTCCAATGGAGAGGGAACCTTGTGCCACCCGCTCGGTGAACAGACTAGGTCTAGACAGTGACCTTGAACTTGAGATTATGAGTCAGCACAAACATGAAGATGAGCAATGCCATCAGAGACGTTCCTGTGCTGGTGTTTTGCTGGGACCACGGAGTTAATGCTATTTGCCTTTTCAGATGTGGCCGCCCATTTTTGTTTCTGTATAAATGAATCAAATATAACCCAAGATTTATTTTATTACCCAACATCGTTAAAGTATCACAATGCATCTTCCTTCCAACCTATTTCTAGTTTGTTTTTATCAGGGCCATTGGAAATAAGCAATGGCAAAGGCCAGGGGTAGTGAACAACCTTTTATGGGGCCACCCATGCCACCCCGCATCCGATGAAGACGGCTTGGGAGGAAGCAGCAGAGAAAGGAACATGGCAGCCTCAATCCAGGTCTTGAGTGAGACACCGCGGACCTCCCAGCCCCTACGCCTGTGCACCTGGCTGCAGGGGAGATTCCAAGGGCAAGTGACGATCAGCTTTGGGGGCACTGCGCCAGTGCATGCTGGGATGCTATCTATCCCCGTTCCCATGGAGCTTGGGCATCTGTGGCCTTCAGAGTGGAGGCGGAGGACATGAAGCCAGCCATTGCTGGGTACCGTACACTGTGTTAATCAAACCAAGTTGAAGTTGCAAACAACATTCTGACAACCCTACAGGATGGTGCAGATGTTCCGCGTGTGGCTATTCAGTGCCACGTTGACAGCTAAGCAGACTTGTCGACCCTGAGACGCCCTCGTAGAACCAGGCACCCCACCTGTGGGACTTGTGTATCCACGAAACACACCATGCTTTTGTGAGCGTGTGGCATTGTTCTTCATTTTGAAATGATAAAATAGTCTTTTAGAGGCCTCTTGATCCCGACAGCCCCCGAAGCCTCCCAGCTTCTGGAAATGCACCTCGTGGTCAGGGCCAGCCGCTTGCTGCCTCAGCTTGTCAGCTGTGGGGCTGGACTTGGAGGACACCACACACCAAACTAGAGGTTCATCCTGTGCCCGGGACACCAGGCCCCAAGGCCATCAAATGCACTGTGCTTTATAGTAAGGCCGATCTGTCCTGAAGAGGTGTAGGCAGTGGGCAGGGCTCCCCCTGGGGTCTTCCTCTCCACACAGGAGCCCACCACGTGGGGAGTCTGAGTCCTGGAGGGCTGCGGGCAGTGCCCAGGGAAGCAGGCCCACTCTTGACCTGGGCGTGGCAGGCTCTGGCATGCAGTGTGACGAAGGGCACGCAACACACAGCCCTAGCGCTCCCCTCTGCAGCCCTGGTGCTCCCCTCTGCAGCCCTGGTGCTCCCCTCTGCAGCCCTGGTGCTCCCCTCTCGTCTTGACTGTGGCACTCTTCCTGAGCCCCTCGTGCATGACCAGAGACCTTCTGGTGGCTGGAGACTGCAGATGGATAAGGGTGTTCCTGGGCCACGTGGCACTGCAGGTGGGGTCCCAGGGTTCTTTGGATTCTCGGTACGGGTTTCTGGGTGACCTCAGGCACAGGGGCTCATCTGCTGGGAGGGAAAGGCTGCAGGAGTGTCTAGGCACACACACCCTCCTCTCTCCTGACACCATGTTCATGTCACCAAACTAAGAACCTGGGCATGAGTGAGGTCTCATTGCAGCGTGTCACCCTGGGTGTGGTGTGAGGCACGGACTCGCCCAGCACATGCCATCTCTCATGGCCATGTCTCTCACGGAGACTAGACTCCATGTGGCAGACAAGGTGGCCGAGAGCTGAGATAGCTGCTATCCCCTCCAGTTATCTGTGGGGACACTTATCAGACAGAATGGGGACCTGGGGGTCACACGCTCTTGGGACCAGGGCATTTGGTTTCAGTTACTGCACTGGTTTGGGCCAGGTGCTCCGGGTGGAATCCCTGTGGGACCTGCAGGATAGACATCTATGTACCTGCGGTGTGGAGGTGGGAATGTGCGGCAGGGAAGACCATCTGACCACATGCACACCTGGGAGGCAAGGGGCGGGGTTGGACCCCAGCAGTTTCACCCAGAGCTCAGGAGCTGAGCTGCTGCATTTAGGGTGGCAACCAAATTCAGCCAGTCAGGAAATGTGAGGGTGAGATAGCACCGCAGTGCCAGGTGCAGGGCCTGCAGCAACACCCACTTCACCCTCCTGGCACGGCCAGCAGGAACGGGGCAGCCCCTGTTCACTTGCAGAGGCTGCAGGGGAGACTGCCCAGATGTCAGGGCCTCTGGCAGGTTGACAGTGAGACAGGAGGTTGGGCTCTGGGACAAAGAGCACCTCACTGCTTAGCTGAGGGAGCTCGGCCCGCCACAGGTGTGCTTCCTTCCTCTCCGGCTCCAGCATCTGTCACTTCAGTTAATGACTCTACTTTTCCCAAGAAGCATTGACACCTGAGGCCTTGCCCAGCCGGGGGCCTTGAGGGGTCACCAGGGAGGCTGCCACCTTCTTCTTCAGACTGGGTGGAGATCAGTCCAACTCCTGGAACCACCTCCGTCACTTGGGTGTGTCCTCAGTGGAGCGCCAGAGTCACCGCTCCCCACAGGCCCTTCGCTGCAGGATTCTAGGGGCCTAGTGAGCCATGGACAGTGTGGTGAGTGCAGACGCCCGTGATCCACCCCGGCACTCTTCCTGCAGCTCTACACTCCTCTACCTGTGGGAATCTTTATGTATCGTCTTGATGTGTAGGTGAGAGGAGGGTTTGCAAAAGCCACTCTGAGTCTTTGCGGCCACCGTCCCCTTCTGAAGCTGGCTTCACCTGTTGGAGCAGCCGGCACCCAGGACCAACTGCTCAGAGCCCACGCCTCAGGAGCAGAGCCAGCGGGGAGGTGGCCGGGTCCTCGGCCACTAGCCTCTTGTGCAGTAACCAGCCACAGGTCTCTAGAACTCTGCTGGAGCTGCTGCCCAGCAGACGGAAGTCACCCCACAGGACAAGCACGTTATCTGAACTTGCAGGTTCATCCTACCTTGAAATTAGAGGCAGGCAGTACTGAACCAAAGCAAAGCTCCCCTGAGTGAAAAATAGGAACCCAGGAAGCAGTGGGAAGGGCAAAACAGAAAACATCTAAATATAAGCTTTGTGTTCAAAAATGTTCTCTGCGTGTGTCATTTTAGTTACATAATACGTGGCTCTTCTCTTCCTGTGTATTTTTTAATTGGTGAAATACTGTGGTGCTAACTAGTATTGCCTGAGATCACACCTAGGTACTAGAGTTAGGAGACGCAGGAGGGATGCCAGCAGTTTCAGAAGAGACTTGGTGCCGCCCGGACCCTCCACCCTCTGCCCACTGTCCCCACTGACTCTCCACCCACCAGCCTGCATCTCTGCTGGTGCTTGGCCCGGTGGGGCCTGGGCCCAGGGCCTCACCCTCCTCTGCTGTGCCCAGTGGTGGCTGGGCCCAGGGCCTCAGCCTCCTCAGCTGTGCCCAGTGGTGCCTGGGCCCAGGGCCTCAGCCTCCTCAGCGGTGCTCAGTGGGGCCTGGGGCAGTGCCTCAGCCTCCTCAGCTGTGCCCAGTGGGGTCTGGGCCCAGGACCACATCCTTCTCAGCTGTGCCCAGTGGGGCCTGGGCCCAGGGCCTCATCCTCCTCAGCTGTGCCCAGTGGTGCCTGGGCCCAGGGCCTCATCCTCCTCAGCTGTGCCCAGTGGGGCCTGGGCCCAGGGCCTCATCCTCCTCAGCGGTGCTGGCTCTGTTGGGAGCAGCTTCTCAACATCTGCTAATGTGTGTCTGGTCCACTCACTCCTCCCTTGGGCTGCTCTCTTTCAGTACCTGTCTGGCGTGGGTTTTGTGGCCAGCGATTGTCCTTCCCATTTTTCCCTGTGTTTCTGAGGCTTCTGAGCATCCCAGAGGCTGGAGCACCATGGCCTTGAAGCAACTTTTCTTTTTCTACCTGGAGTGGAGTTCTCTCAATTGTCTTTGGACCAGTTTTTCCATGTGGGCAAGGAATGAAGACCAATGTGCATGACCGTGGAGTCTGGATCCTCTTGCTGACCGCAGTGTTCACAGCACTACTCTGGGGTTGCCAGGTCTATAATCACGTCATCTGCAGTCAAAGACAGTCTTACTTTCCAAAACCATTCCTGGAATCTTTCTTTGGTCTTACTGCATGGACAAATGCCTTCCACATAGTAATAAATAATTGAAACCAGTGCTCTCCGGGCTTCTGCTAGTGTGCAGGAGAGCTGCAGTGGTCTGGGGGCACAAGAGGCCTTTCTATACAGGATGTCATCTTAGAGAAGCATCATCTTTTAAACTGGTTGTTAGATTCTGCAAATGGTTTGTTGATTTTTTTGCATCAGTATTACTAAATGAAAGTGATTTGTAGTTACATGCTATTCTTTGTTTTGGGGACCAATGTTTTACACTTAATAAAGATAATTTGGAAGTTAATATTTCTCCAGAATAACTTAGGTAGCATTGGGATAATCAGCACACTCAGGGTGTACTGCCCTCTGTAGTGGAGATCCGTGTTATCTATTTCTGTTAAGGCTGTTGGTTTAAACCTTCGGGCTCCACTGAAGTTAGTTTTGTAAAGCAGAGGCACAATGTGCTTGGGAGGCTCCTGGGGCTGCTTGGGTGCTTTGGAATATGACTTTGATGTGTCCGTGTGACTTTTTATATGTTCTTCAACTGCAGGCTGGGTCGAGAGGGTGCTCTATTACTCCAGCAGGCCCTTCTGACCCAGTGATGAGCATCATGTGTGCACAGGTAGGGCAGGAGCTGGGGCCTCAGCTGGGGAAGACAGCTCTGATGGAGGGCCCAGTGGCTCCTGAGCAACGAGAGATGCAGGCTTTTATTTATTTGTGGGGTAGTTAAGGCCAGGTACTTTTCCACTGGCCAGGGACAAGGTTCCAAAATGTGTTTGTTCTTCTTAAGACTCAGACCACCCACCCACCAGCAGTCACAGTCGGTTTTCCCTGGGGTCTGCTGAGTTATCTTGCAGCTTCACCCCACATCCTGGGCAAACATCCTGGCCCACGGCTCCATCTGGGCCTTGCGATGGGGCTGAAGGACATTGGCTGCTGGGGCTGCTGGGGCTGCTGGGGTGGCTCTGGGTTGGGGTAGAAAAGAAAAGGCACCCTGGCTATAGCAGGTGCTCATGTCCACGTGCAGAGCCAGTGGAACCTGCCCCACGTGCAGGCAGCAAAGGGGACAGTCGCAGTCTGAAGGCAGATCCAGGCCTGCTCGTCCCATCCAGGCACCCTGGGACACCTGCAGGCCCATGTGAGGTCAGCATTCCCAGCAGAAGTGGCTTTGTGTCCCTGAAGAATCACCTAGCTACCGTGTTCCTCACACCCCCCAGGCAGATATGTGATCTACAGCAAATCCAGTGGGGACTGAAAACATACCTCCCAGTTGTGGGATCCCCAAATTAGCAAATTTTAAATGAAAAAATAAAAAGCAAAAGAAAAGGAAAAAGAAGGGCAGAGACCGTGAGCCACAGGCTGGCCCTCCAGCAGAGGACGGACCTCCCTGGGGTGGGCTTCTGTCCAGAAGACGTCTCCCTACGTGTAGCCACAGGACAAGGGCCCACGGCTGCCAGTGGTGCAGGTCAAGGTGCCGGCATGTGAGTACTGACTGGACAGACCCACGTGTGCCTGGCTGCGTGCCTGTTCACCGGTGGACCCTGGGGCAACACCTGGGCGTGGCTCAGGTCCGTGGCTGAGCTGGGACCTCACGGAGCAGCATGCTGGCCATGATGTGCCGCAGGTACTGTCAGAGCCGCTGGGTAGCTTGTGTCTGGTGGGAGGGCCCAGAAGACTGGAGAAGATGCTTGACCGGCCAGTAGGATGTTGGCCCCGGGAGGCTGGAGATGTTGAGAAGGCAGCCACTCTGTGGCCAGTGAGTGCATCCTGCTCATGGACACCCTAGGAGGTGCACCCAGGCTGGGTGGGCCTGGGCAGGGCTCCAGTGAAGGTATTAGCACGTCTGCAGAGCCCCAGGCTCCTCTGGCCGAGTGCAGGCCTGGCCCTGGGGCAGGTGGGATGGGGCCCAGTTTTCTCAGGAGAAATCAGGGTCAAACTCAGCACAGAAAGGGTGACTCTGTAAGGTGCCATCTGGGATCTTTGTGGCGTGTTCCTCAGGCAAACGCTAGAGGGTGGTTGTGACAGCTGTTGGTCAAGAGAGGCTAGGGCTCCGTGCTGCAGGCAGGCAGCTGTTCTCAGCAGGCTGTGGGCCTGGGCTTGAGGAGGAGGAGCAGGTCTGAGGAAGGCACTTAGGAGGCTGGCTCGCTGGTGCAGATGTGGCTGCAGCTGTGGTGGAAGAGATTCTCAATGCCCCCGGTTTCCAAGGACACGATGTCCTAAGGCAGTGCGACCACGGCTTTGATGGCTCTCAAAGAGGATGGCAGATGAGCAGGTGGGGCACCAGCCCCTTACTGCCCTCCTGGCTTCCTCAAGGCAGCTGGCGCCCAGGCCTCCTGACCAGGAGGCTCCTGTGGGCTGCCATGTCTCCCTATGGGACACTCCTGGCAGGGGCCCAGCATGGGAAGGTGTGATGTCCTGGGACCGAGGGGTGAGGGACGGGGACAGCAGGCCCTCCTCCAGTCTCCTCAGCGGCTGGCTTGGACTTTCTGCACCTTCTCTGTGAGGAGTGGGCATCATGCTCTCTAACCTGAGACGTGGCTTTCCGTCTCGTGAGGTTTGTGCCCAGTTGCATCAGGACAGTGGACTGGGGACGGTGAGAGTCGCTATGTGTGAACGAGCAGACCTGGGCTTCGTGTCCACTGGCTCTCAGTGCTGGTGTCTGTAGGGGCACACGGGCCCTGTGAACCAGAGCAGCGACTCTTCAGTGGAATAGATGTTGTGTGATAAGCCAGAGTTAGGCAGGGTCTTGGAGTTGCTGCTGGACGTGGGAGCCATGCAGACCAGCCCCGCTGGCTGGCACAGTCCCATCAGCCCCAGGCTTCATGTCTGGGGCAGGTCATGTCTCAGGTGGCAGAGCCTGGGCAGAGCCTGGGCAGACACTGGCCTGCTGGGCTGTGCACCCTCTGCTGTATGGGGAGGGAGCCGGCCAGGCTGGACCCCAGCCCTGTTCTGAGGAGGCCAGGCTGGACCCCAGCTGCTTCTGGTTCACTGCAGGCTGAGGCTCTAGGCTTAAGCTTGCCATTAACTCCCTCCCTTTTTCACAGACAAATGAGGTCCTGGATTTGCACATGGTAATATTAAAACACTGTGAAGGAGTGAATGACGTTCCTCCTTGTGTGAAGGCTAAGGCTGGGGAGGAGAAAGGGCCGGGTGGGCGAGGAAGGCAGGCCTACAGCCCCGGGCAGCTCTTGGCCAGAAGGCCACCATCACCAGGCCCCCACCAACAGCACCACCAAGACACTGGGCCTGAAACTCCTGCTGCCACCACTGGCGCAGACCCCCTGCTCTCCGAGTCTGGCCCAGGAGGCTGAGGAGCGAGTTCCCGCAGGAGTCAGGGATAGCACAATGCACTCGGTTTTCCCAAATAAGTTTTAAAACACTCAAGAAAGAAAGAAACAAAACTGAACAGAACAAAGCGACCTGCAGGGGTTCTCCTCGCTGTCCCAGCCATCCTCCCAGTAATTTTGCAAGAAACCCACATTTCACCAAGTTAAAAAAAATCTGTTTCTTAACCAACCTCCCATATTTCAAGAGTGGAAATGGGTGCGGGAAGGTCGGGAGGCAGGACAACAGCCGCCTCCTTCCACCTCCCGTCAGGGTGCGGAGAGGCAGGCACCACGGTCCCAGGGCGTGTCTGGCTGAGGCTCTGTCCCTTCCTTACCATGCGGACCCCCAGCGTCCAGCGGGCTGGTGGTCGGGAGCACGCCTCAGCCCGTGCCTTAAGAGGAGGGCCGGAGGGGCTGCTTCCGTGGAATGAAGATGGTCCTATGAAGCTGAGGTCACTGTCACAACCCCAGGCGGGGGTAGGGCAGAGCCCACCCCAGAACATGGCTCAGCTGTAGTACCTTGCATCCAAAGGGGCCCTCAACCTGCCCCCACACGCAGCATTCCCAAGAGCTGCCCCGAAGTGGACCGAAGTGCAGACCTCACGGACCATGATTACTTCCAGAACCTGGGCATGTCTGGCACAGGGGGACTACTTTGGAAAAAAGAAAGATCAAAATAAAATAAAACAGAAGGGCAGAGAGCACGAGCGGCAGGCTGCTCCTCTGCCTGGTGCCCCACCGCTGCCACACACCGCCACACCAGGCCTCCTGGGGCCAGCCCCAAGTCCTCCTGGTCTGTGCACATGGACTGCTGTGTCCCTGCACTGAACAGGCCCATGCAGGCCTTTCTGCCAGCACCGGCCCCCACCTGGCGATGCGGTCCCGCTCGGGCCTCGGGCACCTCCCGGACACCTCCCGGACATGCTGGTCCCCACGGAAAGGCTCTGGCAGGCTTGGGTGCTCCCACTCTCGGATCCCAGATGTGCAATCGCCCACCTCTCCTTCAGGTTCCAAGGCCCACCAAAGGACAGCTGCCCCTCAGCCATTCCTAAGTCCATCAAGAAGTGGCCACCCATGAGAAGCACAGAGCGAAGGTGTTCTCCACCTGACAGTCGCTCAAGGAAGCCGGGAGACCCCATCCCTGTAGGGCCCCACGGGCCCGGGGAAAGGCACCCAAGTTCCTCCTCCAAAGAACAGGCTTCCTGTTGAACTGGAGATTTTGAGGTGATACCACAACCATTTCCAATAAAACAATTAAACTTGATAGCTCTAAGTTCAAGTGTCTGTCAAGTTCAAATCCTGGGCACACTGCAGAAATATAATGTAACACTCTTAAGTTAAAATGCAAATGTAGAAAGAAGTTTCAAGTTAAAGTTACATTGGATTCTTTTAAAAAGCGATAGCTTTGATTATTCTTTTAGACAAAAATGGAGGAAATTCTGACATTACAGTCGGTGCTCAGATTTTGTTGATATTATTTGTGCTAATGTAGAAAAATTGATACAAGATGTTAGAATTAGGATGTGTTTATATTTTTAAGGGAAAATACTTTTTCTTATTGTAAAAGTAATTTTTGTTCAATTATAGAATATTAATAAATAAAAGTAAACAAAGAATAAAACCAAGAAAACCAAAAAACCTAAACTCACTGCCTCACTGTCCAGAAATAACTGTTGGTAGATTTTAGGTGTGTGTGTGCCATGAGATTTTGCCAGTCTGTACACAGTGACATTTTCGGATAGAATAATTCTCGTAACCCTGTTTTTAACACTTTTCCAAGTATACCATCAACATTTTCCAAGTCAGCATCTCCCACAATAGTGACTCTCTGAGGCTCTGCCTTGCAGCCTGGAGCTTGGTGGAGACCATGTGTGGGAAGGCCGTGGGTGAGGAAGCTCAGCCGGCCTCTAGCTTCCCAGCCACAGCTGGCAAGACGGCAGTCCTGTGTAGCACGAGGACGGGGATCCACTGGTGCCCTGCAGAGCCAAAACGTGCATGTCAGGCCTGGGTGGGAAGGGGTGCAGCCCAGCTCCGTGGCAGCCTCTGCAAAGCCCAGCTGAGCTGGGCACAAGCTCTGGGGCTGAGCAGGTGTGGTTCCTACCTCCGAGTTGGTGATAACTTGTTAGGTAGTCACAGGAAGCAGGTGATATGAGAGGCACAGGGACACACCCAGGGGCTCTCAGCAATGCCATCGCTGCTGGAGATGAGCACACCACCCTCGAATGTGCATCTGGGTGAGGAAAAAGCGACAAAGCCATGTAGAGCCACAGCACTGCCCGTACATGTGGAGTGGGACCAGAGAACCCATTGTCGGAGGAAGACGGGCAGCAGGGCACAATCCTGCCCAAGGCTGGCGAGAGCAGGTGAGAGGCTCAGAACACAGCGGTGCCAAGGAAGTCCACGGCTCAGCCTGAGTTGCTGCTGCACATTAGGTTCATTTTGGAAGCAGAAAGGAGGAAACAGCAGAGGACACAAAAGTCCATGCATGAATGCTGGGGCCAGGCCATGCGCTGCTCTAATGGAGCTCAAGCCAGGAGCAAGGTCCCTGCTGTTTGCACACACAGCTTCTTGCACCCATGGCTCACCTCAGCAGGAACACAGAAATGCCCACCCATCTCGGTGGCAGAGGCTGACCCGGCAGCCCACACCACGTGTTGATGTGAGGCCCAGCTTCCAGCCTTCGGCCTGCACCCGGGTCAGCTCAGATCAGCATGGACTCCTCTGTCCAGAACTCATGGGTCTTGTCCAAAGGCGAAGTCAAAACAAGAGGACACTCCTGCTCCACACTAGAGCTTTGAGCATGTGGGAGCCAGCAACCGTGCAGCTCAAAAGGAGACCCAGTTCTGGGGTGTGCCCACAGGGTGGTCGTGATGGCATAGGGATTTATGGTTACAGGGCGGGGGAGCTGAGGAGCAGGGCAGGCCCAGCCACCCAGGCTCACGGGGAGTGCTGGCGCAGCTCCATGCTCCTGTGCCTGGATGTGAGCTCAAGCCTTTTCTCTAGTGCTGGAGGTGGGCGTCAGTGGCCAGGCGACCGCACATCTTCCCCCTCAGGTCCACCAGCGTGGCTCCTCCAGCAGCCCTTCCTTCCTTCTCAGCGTCTTGCAGCTTATCAGTGTGGCCCTGGCGTATTTTTGCCTGGCCAGCTGGGCCTCTGTGAATAGCGTGGCCAGCTGCACGCGCAAACAATGTGTATAGACGACGTGCACACAAGCAGCCCGGGTTGGACCGAGTGGGAGCCCCATTTAGCTGCTGTGCTCTGCGTCAGCAGATGTCCCTGACGAGAGAAACGGAAATACAGTCTCTTGGGCAAGCACGTGCCGGCGGGTCCTCACAGGAAGGTATGGGGCATGGAGGAGGTGAACTGCTTGGGGCAGGAACCAAATCCCGGCCACATGGGGAAGCGATGTGGCTTGCTGTCAGAGTACGAGGAACCAGGGAGCTTCCTCCTGTTCCTGAGCAGTCATCAGAAGCACAAGGAAAGCCACCACTGGGACCACGGATGGGTCATGCCAGAACGTCCCTTGTCACTCAGCAAATGCCTGTACCCCTCTGCCCAAGTGCATGTATGCAGTAGCCTGTGCTCAAACGGCACCTAAGGAAACCTAGGAAGGTCACAGGCTGCTGAGTGCACAGCTGGCCCTGAGTGGGTCACACTCCCTGGTCCCAGCTGCCCAGGTAAACCGGCTGCAGCAGACGCCCACATCTCAGGTTTCTGGGAAGACACAGCAGGGTCAGTCATGGAGCATCTGGGAAGAGGCAGACTTCCAAATGGCCTGGTGGTTGCTGCTGTTGTCTCGGAGGTTCTAGTCTCAAGGCTGGAATGGCTGACCTGCATGGGCACTTGGAGAGGTGGGGTGAAGAAGTGGCTTTGGCACCATGCTGACTCATTCATCAGGTCACTTGGGTTCACATTTGTAAAGCCTGGTTCCCGGCGTGTGCACCAACTCTGTCCTCACCAGGTCATCTTCAGATGACCTCAGAAGCCAAGGGAAGCCCTGATGCTGACGATCACGTACGTGGTCAGTAGCTTGAATGTGATGAGGAAGTTAGCACAGTTCCAGGCTTTGTGCTTAAAACAGTAAATCTCTCTGACAAGCCTCTGACCTCCAGACCAAGCATCCGTGGCTGCAGGTCGAGGCATTACTCGGGCAACTCTTGCACCTACAGAAAACCTGGACATGTTTTCTTTTGGACGCTGTTTACAGGAAGACACTGCTGCCCATGAGGCTAAGTCTGAAAACACAGAAGGTGGGGACAACGGTGCGGGTTCTGTCGTCCATTCTCCCTCCCAATGTCGGCCTGGTGCACCTGCTTCTGAACCTCTGCGGTGCTTCAAGGCAGCCTGGTGCTCTGGGTTGACTCAGGTTAATTGAGCATCAGGATGCCGCACTGTGTCGGCCGGCATGATTCAGTCATCTGCGGGCTCACGGCTCAGGGGGCAGGAGGGCAGGAGGTGGTCCTTGCGTCATGGACATGACTCCACTTCTGAGCCTCTGTAAGCTCCATGCCTTCATGATGGAAGGAAGTGCTTCTATTTTTTTTTTCTTGGCAAAAAGAGCAAATTAATAAAAATTTTAAAACTCGGCACTTCTTAAAGCAGCAGTGGGATTTGTTTAGCTAGATTCATTTTTGCCAATAAGATGTTGCTTTCCGGGCGAGCCCTGAGGGTGGAGCTGGAGCCCCGCGTCTGTGCCGTGGTGGTGGCTCTCCAGCCCTCCTGCAGAGTGCTGCTCTGCTGTACAAGAAGGCATGGAGTCCAGGCCTCTTTACCAAGCCGTGTCCTAGGAGAACCCAGGCTTCCCAGGGATTGTGCTGAGAACAGCCATCCTGCTGTCCTCCCAGGTTTGCTCCCTGCCAGGAGAACACTTCCACGTGGCCACCTGAACCCTGCTCCACCTGGGCTTACATCCTCACATCCTGAGTGGCAGGCTGACCCTGCGGGGCCTCTGCACCAGTGTCCCACAGAGGGGGCTCCTGAGGCTGTAATGAACAGCCGCCACAGGACTTCTGCACCTCCTGCCCTCAGGCACCAAGCATAGCCCCAACACGCCCTCTGCCCACACACCTGCTCTGGGAATTTCACCCACGGGGCGTCTGAGAGGAGGGGTGCTGGCTCAGTGCACTGACCATTGCCATCAGTCCTGCCCACCTTTAGACTCGCTGTCGCAGATTCCTTCCCACCAGCCGACCTGAGTCATGTACCACGTGCACCTCCATATCTAGAAGCCTAGGTGTTGTGGGAGACGAGCAATTGAAATCCCTTGAGCTTTGGAGTTCACTTTCTAAAGTGGGCAGTGACACCCCTTGGAGTAGGTACTTCCTGGGACTTGGAAGGGTGATGGCATCCCTGTGTCCTTGCACTGACCTTGAGTTAGCCAAGAGAGCCCTTGACCTCGTAGCCACATTGCTGTAGGGGCAAGAGGTTGAGACGGGAGCAAAGCGCATCTGCGTTCTCCACCCAGGCTCACCAGCCCTGCCGCCATGTCCCCATGGGTGCCAAGCGAAAATGAGGCCAAAGCATCAGAGCGTGACCTCCCATGGAAGGAGGGTGACTGGCATTCCTTCCACCCCCACCAACCGGAGACAGAGTCACAGGCCTGAGATCTGCTGGCAAGCGAGGTCCCTGCAGGGATTTTCTGGGTCAATCCCTCATGTTTCCGAAGGTGACTTGGTGGTCTTCTTTCCTATTTCCTTAGCTTGTGACTAGGTTCTGAAGAACTGTGTGAGGTAGATACAGCAGCACTTGGTACCTACCTGGACAGGGATCCTGACCATCCCTTTTGCCTGTGGGCCAGGATGGCCTCTCCTGCAGAGGAGGAATGTGGGGACCCACCAGGGCCCCCACACCCGTAGGCTGTTCAGAAGGCATTGCACATTCAAGGGCAGAGACGTTTCTGGTGGGTTTGTCCGAAGACAGCATTGACCTCGGCACTACCTCCCTCAGAACAGCCCACTCCCTGGAGATCTACTGCATCGTCACAAGGTGACCATGGTGGAAGGAAGTACTCTGTCCTGAAAACCTGCTGTCTGCCCGTCTTGTGGAAATTGTCTGATACCCATTAGTGTTAAGTGGCCCTGAAGCTGCTTCAGACCTGGGAATGCGGGAGTTGGCTGCAACCAGGCTGGGGGCCTCCATGCATGTGCCAAGTGCCAAGGGCCAAGAGCATGTCCAGCATGCTGCTCTGCTGCCAAGCAGGTCTGGCCAAGCTGTTGCATCAAGACGCAGCAGGTGGCCTGGCGCTGGCTGTGGGTGCAGGAGGGAATGCCCTAGATGGGCTGTCCCTCCAATAGGGCCAGTGTCTGGGCAGCAGACGTCTCAGTGGTGTGTGAGGGCTCAGCCCCTGGAGCCCTCCCAGACCCCAGGGTCTTGTCACATCCGAGGCCCGAATCTTCCTGTGCACCCAGTGGGCCAGCAGCCAGGCCACACCTGCAGGAGGGCAGCAGGGGACAGCTGCCATGCTGGCTTAAGTGTCATGACAGTCTGAGGCAGGGACAGGTGTTGGAGAAAGGCAATGACCATGTTTTTGAAGAGGCAACGTCTTGAAGCTCCAAAAGTCCCCATTAATATTCAGGTGTGACTCCCTCAGGATGTGACATGCTGTGAGGCGAAGGCCCAGTGAGTCAGCCTGCTGATTCATCTCCTGACTGAAGGTAGTGGACCTGTCCTAGTGCAGTGTGCACGAGAGCCTGCTCAGTGACCAGCATGTCCATCAGACCTAGTTGCACTTCAGAGAGGGAGCCATGGGACTCACCTCCCTCCGTGCAGTGTGACTCTGCACCACGCTGTCCAGCTCAGATGTCCTCTTTGACTCGAGTGGGGCGGGGCCAGGCCAGAGGGCAGAGCCTCGGGCTTCCAGCTAACTCATTCAGGAAGAAAGCCTTTTCCTCCCGAGATTGCTTCCGTAACACAGGCAGTGAGTCACCTTGGTGACACTTCTCAAACGCAGCACAGGTTTTGAAGTCTCTGATGATTTACAAACCCTGAGTTCCTTTGTTTCAGCTGAGTGTGTGTGTGTGTGTGTGTGTGTGTGTGGATGGAGACAGGGACTGTACACTCCCAGCCTTTAACTCTTAGGACTTGAATTTTCTTGGTTCTGAGCTCCATCTTGTTGCTGCTCAGGTGCTTGAGTCACAGGCTCTCCTGGCCTCAGCGTCAAGGAGTCTCAGCAGCTCCTCTTATCTTAGGGACAGTAATTCCCTCATGTCCTCGTGCCCAGTATCGTCTGCCCAGCCGTGCACTCGTGGGTCTTCCTGTCCAGCAGCCCTGTCTGCACAGGGCAGTCTTGACCTTCTGGGATGCCCCCACATGGGCCACCGCATGGACTTCCCTAGTCAGGAACAGACAGTTAAAGACACAAATCAATATCTGATGTCCATTAGATGCCTGTGATGCATGGAACCCTCTGATGCTAAAGTGAACAAGCTCTTCACATGGCGACGTGGCCCACTGAGAACCAGCACACCGAGGTGCCCGCTGATTCACCTCCTGCAACACTGACTCGATCATTGTCAGAAAATACACATAAAACTGTGTTTAGTTCTTGACCCACAAAAATGATTCTGTAGTATGCTGCACCAGGACCAGAGGATCGCACGCCCAGGGGTCGGTGCTTCAACAGCCCAGGGTCCTGCTGACCATGTCGGACAGTTCTGGTGTGGACATGGGTCAGGTAACTGTAGGCTGAGGGTGCAGGCTGGCCCTTGAATTGCAATCATAGGTGGATGCCTGGTGCTCACAACTGAGAGCTGAGGCGACCCACAAGGGTTCCTGCACATGCCCCATGGTGTGCACCACATATACGCACACTGCATGGGTAACACACATGCCCACCACATACAAGCACACCACAGATAAGCACCACACGCATGCACCACACACACACATGCATGACATGCACAGGCACTATGACATGCATGCTACACGCACAACACAGAGGCACATGCTGCACATGTCACACACAGGCATGGCATGCGGTTGTGCACCATGCACACACATCTCAAGTGTATGCACCACACACAGCACACACCACACAGGTGTCCATCACATGTGCACAGGCCCTATGCTACATGCACACATGATCCTCCACACGAGTAGGCACACCCATAGTATTCACCACACTAGCCACACCACACACCTGCACACATAGCCACCCCCCCAGCATACATACGTACACACACAAAACTAAATTCCGCCAAATCCCTGCTCTAGATTTTAGCCCAGCCTGACTCACTGCTCACCTGAGAGCATGAGATGACACCGCAGCACCGGCTTAGGCCCTGGGGCACTGCTGTGGTCAGATGAAGCTGGGCCTTGCTTGTTGCGAGGAGAAGAGAGCCCACCGGGGTCCCAGCTGGCGCCTCAGTGAGAAGGGTGCAGGGTTTCGTGTCTTTGTGTAACACATTGCTACAAATGTGAGGCTGGAAACCACAGGGGCCCACATCTGCCCACCTCTGTGCCAGGCATCCATACTCAGCTCGGCTGGTCTCTGCTTGGACCCAGAGGCTGCCACAAGGCTGTGCTCCTTCCCATCCGAGGCCTGACTGGGGAAGAACTGGCTTCTTGGCTCTGCAGGGCACCCGCAGTCCCTGTCCTTGTGCCTGACCCTGGCTGGCACCTGGCACCCTGGAGTCCCTGCAGCTCCACCAGGCAGCTCCTACTTCCTCACCCCTTGCCTCACCCACTTCCTTGGAGCCTAAAAGGAGAACCTGCCGTGTGTGCTCCTGCTGTGAGGCAGGTGCTGAGCATCTCCTGGCCACAGGGCTCCTGATGGCTGCCATGTCTCCCTTGCGCAGAACAGCCAGGGTGTCACAATCTTGGGAGCTGGCTCTGCCCAGGTCTGTCTGCTAAGAAGGCAATGTGGGGTGGTCTTGAGGAAGAGTGGCTTGCCCCATGGGGAGCACTGTCAGAAAGCAGGGCCACCCATAATGGGTGCCTGGTAATCATCCTAAGAGTCTGAAGAAGCAGAGACAGAGCAGCTGGCCATTGGTTGAGCATCCAGCATGGGTGTGCGCAGCTGTGGGGGCCAGCGCTGTGCTGGGCACGGTCCTTGTTCTGGTCTGGGTGCAAACAGGCAGAAGGGTCCTCTCTACCTCCAGTCCTTGTGGGCACGGGGCAAGCTGGTCTGAGTGAACACCATGGCCCCCGGGGGTGCTGGACAGCACCGAGCTGATAGCGGCTTCCCGCCCCTTGGTCCTCACCCTCCCGGGTGCCACGTGCAGGCCTCCTCCAGGCCCCCCATTCCTGAGAACAGGTGGCCTCGGTTGGGGGCCTGCTTCCACCGCTGTCCGTCCTCGGGTCAGGCCGGAGAGATTCACTCCCGTCTGCACACTTTGGGGTCGTCTCCAGCAGCACTGCCGGCCTGCTCCGGCTCCTGCTTGGGACCCGCGCCCCAGGTTCACAGGCAGAGGGAGCTTGGAGGAAGGCTCTGGGAGGGAGTAGATGAGGTGTGACCTTGCCCTTGTCCCCATGCCCTGGTGCGCTGGCCCTGCCTGGAAGTCATCTGGCAGTGGCTCGCGTGTGCCGCTTCTCCTGTGCTGCGGCCGCCAGCCCTGTGTTTTCCCGTGATGCGTTCCTCTCACCACCACGTCGGGCTCCGTTCAGGTCAGGACTCGAGTGAGCCGCTGCAAGCCCCTTCCCGGCCTCTGCTTTGGGCAGTGTCTAGTGAACATAGTTCCTGTCTAATGGAGTCCCTGCTCCGCGCTGCTTCCTTTCTTGCTCTTCTCTGGTTTCCGAAGGTCTCGGTCCCTCTTGGTTCCCCGTGTGTGGCCAAGCTGCCTCCCACAGGTCCTGTTGCCCTGAGCGCCCGTCGTCATGTAACCGTGAGGCCTGGGACGCATCTGTACTACCCACCGTCCGTCCCTCTCACAGGAGCGGCATCTCTGCTGTGGTGAGGTGGGGACCGTGTTCTCCCCACACCGCCACCTGCAGCCGCCTGCCCGCGGCTCTGCAGCCCGTCACTGTCCCCGTGCTGTCCACTTCTGAAGGAGGAGCCCTGTCTCCTGGCCTGGGTCCAGCCCGGAGCTGAGGCCTCACCACCGTAGCTTCTGAGGATCTACACCAAGTGCACAGTTGTTCCAGATTGTTCCACAGGACTTGATTAACCTCGTGGGTTATCTCAGCGTCGGACAATAAACCCACTTTTAAGAAAACTGGCATAATTGTTGTAACCATTTTGATTAAATCAGGTTGTCTTTCATTCTTTTTATAATATATTCTGGATTTCTGAATGAAAGCCTCATACATCTTCTGTTGATGCATTGTGAAGGCTTGACTTTTTAATGCCACTCTAGAGGTAGATTTCAAATTTCATTTTTTTATTACATGTTTCTGGTATATAGAAATAAGGTGGATAGTTCACACTGATCTTTATTCAGTGTCACGCTAAATGCAGTTATTGATTTTGAGATTGGATGTGATACACACTGTCATGTGGCCTTTGTTTAAAGGTGGGTTCGTGGTATTCTTTTCCAGTCCTTCCTCCATGCTGTTGGCAGGATCCCATCGACGGTGGCCCCTGGTGGACTTTCTGGTCCCCAGTGTGTCTCGGGTGGTGCGCTCCATGTTCTGCCATGAATCACAGCTGTGCTCTTCGTCTTTGCAGATCTGTTTCTTTGGACTCAGGAGTCCCTTTATTCCAAAAATAATACATGTTTTAGCACTAGGACTATCATTTTATAGTTTCTGGTTCTCTACTGAAGTTCTTCACTCTTACATAATTCCTTCACACATTCACCTTAGCTATTTTAAAGTCTGTATCTGGTGATTCCATGACCTAGCCTCCTGAGGATCTGGGTTTTTTCTGTTCCTCTTGGGTGCCTGGATACTCTTGAGGGAGGGCAATGCATTCTAGGTAAATAATCTTAGAAACAAATTGCAAGCTCTAGATGAATTTCCCCCCCATAGTAATCAGTTGGCTCCTGAAGACCACCCCCCAGGGACAGGTCATTTTTGTATGTGTGATACGGGCTACACCGCCGGGTCTTTTATTTTAGTTTAGAGTCAGGGTGGTCCTTGAACCTGCATCCTTCCTGCCTCAGCCTCCAGAGTCAGTGGTATTGCAGGTATGGCCGCCACACCCAGCTGGTAGACGGTCTTGGCAGGATCTGGGAGTGCGGTACCCAAGAGCTTGGCTGTGCTCTTGCTTCCCTACCTCAGGGTGCAGTCTTTGAAGGTCCTGCTCATGCGAGTTCCAGTGGTCTGTTCCATGAGGAGGCCCAAGCCCGGGCTCACCCCTCCCCTCCTCCCATACCTCGGAAGCCTCTGCCCCTCATTGTGCTTCCCAGGAACTGGCAATGGCCTCCAGCAACAGAGCTCAGATGCCCGCTGGCCTTCAGACTCCTCTGTCCTCCTGCTGGAAGCAGGTCAGAACTCCACGGAATGCTCAGCCAGATTAACAGAAGCATCGTGTCCAGCGTTCTAAGTGCTTGCAGCCTGGGAACTTGGCTCACAGCCATTGGGAGGAGTGGATCTCCTTGCACACCATGTAGACACAATGACCCTCCCCTGTCCAGGCCTCTGTGAGGCCCTCTTTCCAGGGCCCTGGTATGCTGGCCTTTCTCAGCTAGAACCTCCTCCTGCCACATACTCCTAAAATCAAGAAAAAGCACACTTCCTGAATCAAATAGCCTTCTTTCCTCTGACTTAAGAACTCATCACTGAGAAAGGCGCAGGCCCTGTGGGCAGGGTGAGTGCTACGTCTGTGGGCAGTGTTTCTCACAGCCAGCTCCATCCTGGTCTCTGGCCCCTTTCCTAGTGAGAGAAACCGCTGCCTCCCCAGGCTCTTCTGTGAGTGACCTCTGCAGAAGTGCACTCCCCTTCCACTGCCTCAGTCCAGGGTGAGGACAGACCTTCCGTCCATGCAATGGACGCCCATGGGACCTTCTGACTCACCAGGAGATAAGCAAAGGGGATCTGAGCTGGAGAGTTGCTTCACTCCACACCCCAAAGGCTGTGAGAGCATCTTAGCCCTGACTGCCCTGAGATTAGGCTTCTGAAGGGCCTTGTTATTAGCATGACCTTCCTAAAGGCAGCTCTGGTCTCCACAGTGCTCTGTACAGAGCGCCCTGAGGCAGCTCTGCCCTTCCTCGGGCAAGTCTTCTTGTTGTATCTGCTGAGCACCATGAGCTCATCTGGGTTCACCAACATCTTGGTTGGCCCAACTGGAAGCCCCATAGCAGCAAGGAGGACATAGATGCCGTTGTGGCACCTGGGAATGGGAGCCAGGTGCTCCTTCCCATGTCTATGTGTTCTGCCTGCTGGACAAGGACTATGTGAAGGTCACCAATGTACATGAAACCCTTTGCTTCTCCCACGTCCCCAACATAACGTCACACTTGCTGAGTCCCTAGCTATGAAAACCCATAATCCTGGGTCCTTACTCAACCTCCCTCACCATGCATGGATCTAGAGTCCTCAGGCCATTATAGTGCATAAAACTCTAAGCTCATGGAGTGACCTCCACCCTCCTCATCTGTGAAGGCAGGACCTGAGTCTCATGGAGTGACCTCCACCCTCCTCATCTGTGAAGGCAGGACCTGAGTCTCATGGAGTGACCTCCACCCTCCTCATCTGTGAAGGCAGGACCTGACTCTCATGGAGCCCTCCTCTACCTTCCTCATCCGATGGCAGGACCTGACTCTCATGGAGCTTAGTTTTCACACTTTCCATCTATGCCAAGTGCCTTGTCATCTCCCACAAGTCATGTCCCGTGTACTGTATGATGGCAAATGGAAGATGGTCTGTGCCAGGCTGGAACTTAGGAATTTTATTTGTGTGCCGCTCCAAGCAAAACAGATAACTTTCATAAGTGCTTTACTGGCCAGGGTGTATAAGACACACCTGAGAGATTTGTTTTTGCACCCACCCATCTGCTCCAGAACCTTCCTTCTCCGACCCCTGCTGCCGGCAAGGGCTGTTGGCCGAGGCTTCCCTCGTTGTGCTGATGGTTCTGTTGACTGCTGTTTGGCCTCTTTCCTTTGACCTCCAATTAGCAGTGCTCGGAAATGCACTTCTCAGGTGGAGGCACTCTTCTGGTTAGGGACATGGGTTTGGTGGAAGTGGAACAGAAACTATGGCAGACACCTTCATCTCCCCATCTGGGGGACGTATAGCAGCCTCCGTCTGACGGCCTGAGCAGCCCCTTTCAGTTTACCAGGGTTGGGGAGCGTGCCTGTGCGGCGCACGAACATAAGCTCAGCTTCCTGCATGAACACACTAAGAGGTACCAGCAGACGCTGTAAATCTGGATTATTCCAGTGCGTGGTACACATGAACCTCACATAAAGCTCCTGCAGAGACCTTAGTTCAAGTTTGGCAAGGGAACAATAGTAACCAATTAAATTATTACTGCAGTGCACATCATCCTTAAATTTCAGCTATGTATTTAACTAAAAAATTGCATAAGTTTCTCATTTACCACTATTTACTCTTCTTATTTTGATTTTATGATCAGTTTCCTAGGAATCTCAGTGACAGGGACTGTCTCTTCTAAAATTAAATTTTATAATGAATTCCAGAGCAATGCAGGAAAAAACAACAATCAGCCTAGGAACCTGAAAAAAGCACTATCTTTCTCTAAAAGATGGGGCTGAGCTGGAGCCCCCCAGCCTCACGCTGGCCTGCATGGGTGTGGAAGGAAGGCGATTCGGCTCCAGGCCCCACTGTGCCCCACTAGTTACAGGATTCTGAACGCACCTCTTAAATTCTTTGAGCTGCAGTTTTCTTACTTGTGAAGTAGAAACATTTAAAAAATTCTAACCTGTGTGATAACCTTGTTTTAAGGTAGGATGAAATAGAATGTGTGAGAACATTTTAGCTGACGTTGTAAATACACGTGCACATGGCTTTCCTCTGTGTCAGGGCTGAACGAATCTGCTCTCACTGGTACGATCACACACTGCTGCTGCTCTGCCACTCCAGGCCTGGAGGTATCTGCAGCTCAGCAAGGAGCACCTGCCAAGTCCCCTGTGCACAGGGGCAGGTCTGCACTGATGGATATAATAATGTCTTCTATTCCTCATTCCTAGAGGGTTCTCTACCAAAGCTCAGAATTTCTTCTTCATTACATGCTTTTTACAACAAAAGAAAAAGAAAATACCTATAAACTCTTGAGTCATCTATTTTTGTTTATTTTTTAAATGGATAGTTTATGTGTATTTATGGTGTACAACATGATGTTTGGATATATGTATACATTATAAATAAATTTTTATTATGTTTGATTTTGAAATTTCAATTAAAAGAATAATTTGTGTGTGTGTGTGTGTGTGGTTGCTTTTGCACAATATTGTCTTATAAAATTTATCCTTTTGATGCCGCCAATTACCAGTGACAAGTCCTGCTCCTCCACATGTTGAAGTTTGAACATTAGAGCAGCACACCAAGGCGAGCATATAAAACAGGGTTTATTTAAAAAGGGGTGACATAGGGGCTGGGATCGTGGCGCAGTGGTAGCGTGCTCGCGTAGCACGCGTGAGGCACTGAGTTTGATCCTCAGCACCACATAAAAATAAAATAAAGATATTCTGTCCACCTACAACTAAAAAAATAAAAAATATTAAAAAAATAAAATAAAAAGGGGTGACATAGACTTCCCCCGTGAGGGAGAAGGGGGCCATGGCTGGTGTGCTGGTGTCCCCAGAAGTACACGTGCTTTGCCCTTTTACATGTCCCAGGCTTCCTGTGTTCTCCTGCTCTCTTCCCCTCATCTCTCTCCTTCCTGTGTACCTGACTAGGCCCAGGATGTTTGGTGGGAGGCCAAAAAGCACAGGGATAGTGGGAAGGGCCCAGGTGTTACCTTAGGCTGGAGCAGGAGAGATAAGGGTGGAGGAAGGGCTCTGAAGGCATTAGGATTTCAATACCTCTCCAACTTCCCAGACCCAAACCTAACCCTCCCTGATCCAACCTGACTCAATTTACCTATCTACATTGACTGCCTAATTCTGGCTTCACTTTCATTGTATAAACATTTTGATAAATTTACTGTCCTGTGGTATTCCATTCCGACACCGTTTTTTTGACAATTCTGCTGTTGATGACCACTGGGATGCGTGGAGCTGGGCACCAGTTCTACCACTCTGGACCTTTCTGATTCCAGCTGCTCCACTGAGTGACCCCTCTGTGGGCGAGGGCTGAGCAGCTTCCCAGCCCACAGCAGGAGCCCACAGGCCGAGGTCCTGCTGGGCTCTTGGTGCCCTTGAAGTGGCAGCCTTGTGTGCCTTTCCCCGTGCTGGTGAGAGTGGACACATTGTGGAGGTTGACATGTTGCTTGTTAATTTCTTACTTCTCTGCCCAGGTGTTATTTTGAGGTCCTGTCCTGGCTGCTGAGTTTTTATCTGAATGAAGTTGCCCTCTGCTCCCAGTTCTGAAGTCTGATTTGGACCCTGGTGGGTCACTAGTATGGTCAGCAATGTCTGCAGTCCTGGGATTTCTCTCTTGCATGTTGTCCTGTGGAATGAAGCTTTTACTTTTATTTCAACTTAAAATATTTACCTCTATGTTTTATCTTATTTTTAAAGTTTTATATGACAAATTATAATTGCATGTATGCATAGGTACAAAGTGACGCTATTGTCTGAGTATGATGTGGGGTGATTAGATCAAGCTAACTAATGTCATTTTTGTAGTGAAAACGTTGGAAATTTACTCTCAGCCACTTTGAAACATGGGCAGATCATTAACCGTGCTCACCATGCTGTGCAGTAGATATGGAGAACTTTCTCCTTTCTCCCCACCTGCCCACCCGCCTTGGTGCCCAGCCTCTCCCTGTGCTAAGCAGCTCCACTCTGGATTCTAGAAGTGAGTGGGGCCAGGCATCACTGGCCTGTGGAGACTGGGCAGGTGAGACTGCTGTCCATCTCCACCCTAGACCTGTGTCCACTGGGGGCCGCTGGTGGATGGAGGAGTCAACATTCCTTACCATCGGAAATTTCATGTCGGCCCCGCTCCTTTGCAGCTGCCTGCAGTGTCCTTTGTCACAGATCAGAAGCTGATTTGTGCGTGTGTCTTTGGGAACTTCCCACAGTGTATGTGAGTGTAGCTCAGTCATGAAGGCCTGTAGAGGCCCCCAGCCTCCCACGGCTAGGAAGCCCGAGTCACAGCCCCCAGCTCAGCACCTCACTCCTGTCCCCGTGCCTGTACAGAGGTGGGCAGGGCTCCCACATGTGGAGCTCTGAGTCCAGTGGCTAAAACTCAGCCTGCCAGGCTCCAGGAGGTGGCTGACACTGGTCTCCTAGTGGCTCTCAGCTTCATGGGGACTTGGTCCATTTATTAAGTCCCCTCCCCCCTCACGTCCTGGGGAGAATCGTCACAGAGGTGGCCTGAGGCCCTGGACCTGTGTTGTCCTCACCCGGGCAATGTCTGGCATGCACCCAAGCTCCCACAGAGCTCACCAGAAGTCTCCATCCCAGCCCTCCTCATCATGATCCGTGGAGACCTCTTCATTGTCTCTTTCTGTGTGCCACCCTCTGCCACTCAGCAAATTCAAGGGAACAGGGATGGTGGGGAGGGCCCTGCCACACCTAGTAGAGCCGGAGTGGGAAGAGAGTGGGAAACCCCAACGACTCGGAGATTAACAAACATGCTTCAACAGCACATGCCCCACCCCCAAAAGAAAGAAGCCTCAAGAGAAACTCTAAAGCAGTTCAACTAAGTGAAAATAAAAATGCAACTGACCAGTATTTGCGGGCTGCAATACAAGAGAAGCTCAGAGGGAAATACACAGTGTCAGACACACACTCATCAGCAGGAGACTTCACTCTGAGGATCCGAGTCTCTACCTGAAAAACTGAAAACACCACAGCTTCTTGCTGCTAGGACTTTTAAAGCTGAAGATAAAATGAGATCAGGTATTAGTAAAATGAAAGCAGGAAAATAGAGGAAATCAATAAACCCAAAAGCTAGTTCTTTGAAAAAATAAGTAAGGATGACAAACTCTGAGCCAGGCTAACAAGAAAGAGCCAGAACCGGCTCTGTGAATGAGAGGGCAGGGCTACCCTCCAGGAGCATCGACGGGGGAAGGGGGCACTCGGCAGCCCCTCGCCAGTGGACTGAGACTGACAGGTGGACGAAGTCCTAGAAATCATACCTACCAAAACCCACACGGGGGACGGAGACCCTGAGTAGGCTTACAGGGATTACGATAGTCACCACCAGAAATTGAGTCAACTTTCACCTTCCAGAAAAGAAATCCTGTGGCCAGATGAGTTCACTGGTAGGTTCTGCCAGATGCTCAAGGAAGAAATGAAAACAGCTCTCTGCAGTTACTTGCAGGAGACAAGACACAAAATAGGAGCCCAGGTCACCTAACTCATGCTCAGAGTCAGGATCCCTCTAACACCAAGGCCAGGTGACACTTCATGAGGGAAATACTGCCAGTGTCCATGAGTAGCGAGGCAGAAATCCCCAACTACTCACCAGCGCATGGGCGTGGGCGTGGTGGTGTACCTGTGGCTCAGCACCTGGGGCTGGGGCAGGAGGACCACCAGCCCGGCTGTTGGAGGCCAGCCTGCACAGCCTGCACAGCACAGCAGGAGCTGTCACAGGAAAGAAAGGAGAAGAGAGAAAAAGAAAAAAGGAGGTGGAAAAGTATCAGCAAACTGAACACAATGTATGAAAGGATCACACGGCGGGCCAAGTGGAACGGATCCCAGATAGACAGCATTCAGGGATTGTCAGATGACTGACATTTAAAAATCAGTTGATATAACCCACATCAGCTAAGGGGAAAAAGTACCCACAGGCTCACGATGAACAACATAGTACAATCTCAGAAAATGAGGGACGAAGGCGGACGTCCCCAAGTAGATACAGAATGTCCACCAGCACCAACAGCTCACATGGTCACAGTGAAAACGCAGACCCAACTCTACACAGCCCAGTTGAGCCCAAACTCCAAGTGCAGAGGTGAAAGCCCAGGACAGACTGCAGAGCCAAGGTGGGGATGACACCTCCCGACCCTGGACTAGCTACAGAACCGTGGTGACGGTGACAGTGTGGCGCGGGTGAGAAGAGGCGTGCGGGTCACTGGCCCCCAAGAGCCCAGACGGGGTCACTCACACAGCCCAGCCTCCTTGCATTCACCCACAGAAGTGAAGAAACAGAGGAAAATGCTCCCAACCAAGGTGAGGAGGTAATGGGGCGCATGCAAAACGGGCCATGGACCTTGGCCGACCAGACATGGTATGCAGCACACGGGTGCACTCCAGTGAACCTGCACATGTGTGGCAGGAGCAAGGTCATCGACAGCAAGGAAACCCGGGAGGCAAACCCGTGTGAGCTGTGATGTGTCTTCACGCACAGCACCATGCAAGCCACGCGAGAAAATGTCAGTGAGCCGACACTTTGAATAGATAAACTGCTCTCTGAAAGTCGGAAGGGCATTACGGAAAAGTCAAAAGACCAACTACAGAATGGGAGAAGATCTTTGGTATTGAAGATAAAGAGCACTTAAAACTCAACAATAAGAAAGCACCTTTGACACCTTGTCAAAGAACAGAGGCAAAAGGCAAGTAGGCACGCAGAGACAGTCAACGTCATTTTCCTTCAGGGAATTGCAAATTAAAACAGCAGTGAGCTGCCCCCACACCTCTGAGAACCCGCAGAACAGGATGTGAAGATGGTGGAGAACACTGGACACCAACAGGGCCAAGCCCCAGGCATGCGCTTGCCACCACGGGGCAGAGGGGCACGTGCTGAGGAGCCTGATGTCTCTCGGAATGCCGAACACAGCTTTGCAGGTGCCCAGAGTCCCCACAGTGCCTCTGAAATCTGGGTCCACACAAAGCATGGGTGCAAATGTTCATAGCCACTTCCTTTAAAACACTCCAAACCAGTGGCAACCAGGATGGTCGTCCAGGTGAATGAGGAGCAAATCCAGGTGTGCACACACATGGAGCACTGCTCGGCATGCAGAGCAGGTGAGCGGGTTCCACCTGGGGCCCAGCTGCACGGCACTCCTGGAAAAAGGAAGACCATCTGGTGATAAAGCTATGAGGCAGCTGCCAGCGCTCAGTGCCTGAGTGGCCGGGGCGAGGAGGCGGGCACCGGAGGTTTGCAGGTGAGATTGCTCTCCCTCTTGCTGACACCCATGGAGTTTTCGCAGCACAAAAAGTGAAACTTCCATGTATAAAACGTAAAAACTTCCTTAGGAGTCAGGATCCCAGGAGGAAGTGCCAACGACTACAGGTCTAGTTGTATTTCAACTGTGAGAAACAACTTCATTGAGGGTGAGAGGGATGCCGGCCAGAGGCTGCAGAGATGGTGTCCTGCAAGAGGCCTACACAGACAAGTCCCAGGACTGCCTGCTGCCAGACCTCAGGGCAGGGGTCGCTGATGGCCACCCACACAGCCTGGACTGAAGAGACTAGAGGGTGGTAGGCGGAGGGTCAGCCTACCACCTGCTGCCAGCATGTGCCCACAGGCAGAGGGAGGGGCTGCGTTCTCGCCACGGTGCCTATGTGGAGCGAGTGCGGGTGCACACAGCAGCGTGCACTGCATGCGGAGGCCTTGGGTGGGATGTGCACACCCAGGCGCTGCTGTCACTCACAGAGCCACGAGAAGCACCTGCCAGGTGCAAGCAGCACCCCAGCCCTGCCTGGGTCTTGTTTCCCAAGGACATTCTCCAGCAAAAAATCGAGTTCCTTGGAGAAACGGCTGATTCTAGGATGGGCAGGAATGCACGGTGAGCCTAGACCTCCTGCCTGCCAGGAAGTCAGAAAATCCACACAAACGGGCCAACAAAAGCCACCCGGAGCACAGGGCTCCCTCAAAGCCCCACGCAGCCCCTCAAGAGCACCACTGTGCGAGCTGGGGCGGTTGAGCAACAGAGGAGCCGATGAACCCACAGTGAGGAAGGAGGAGCTCACACTGGCGGAAGCCCAGGAAGCTAATGGGCAGCAGAGCTGTTTCCCCGCAAGTCCAACCACACCCTGGTGTGGGGCCTCCGTGCAGGGTTGTGACGTCCCTGTCCTGGTGTGGCTGCCACACCAGCCACATGCAGCAGGAAAGGAGGGCCTGCCGTGGGGAACCTACGCAGCCAGGTGATCACAGCCAAGCTCACGGCCACCAGGTATGCAGAGAGCTGGTCATCCTTGGAGGGCCTCATGGCAGTGGCCTGTTCCTGTGGTCTTCCTCCCAAGGACCATGAACGCCTTCTCACCGGGAGAACAGCTGGTGCACTGCCTTGAGGCCTGGCACAGCGCTGGAGCTGTGCCCGCTATCCAGGGGCTTGCAGACGAGGGAGGTCTATGGAGCCACCACATTGCCCAGGTGCCCAGGGAGGCCCACAGCTAGACAGATGGTGTCCTGGGTAGGACCCGGGGCAGAAAGGGGGTCAGAAAGACCCAAGCAGGTGGGGGGCTCTGGTGGCTGAGGACGCATCTGCACGGGCTGGGACGGCAGGCCCTGGAGCAGGGCAGCTGGCTCTCAGTGCTAGCTCACACCTCCCAACACCCAACCTGTCCCAGACCCAGGGTCCGTTGAGAGCAGGCGACGTGATGATTCCCGAGAAGCTGAAAGAATATGAAAATAAAACCCTGGGAAGAGACTGGAGTGGGCTGTCACTCCCGCTGGAGGTGGCCTGCAGCCCCCTCAGTGTGTTACCTGCTTTCCAAAATAGATCGTCTGCGTCAGAAAAGGTAAATTTCTGAGCACCGAACTTGGCCCTATTCTCCCCACAGGCACCGCATTTATCTGCAGAAGACGAGGTGTTTCCATGTGGAAGGAGGAGCCCAGGACGGACCAGTGCTGGGCGCAACCCAGGGTCGATTCCTGAGAGCATGCCCTTGTGGGATTAAACTAGAAATTGATAGAAACAGGCACCCAAAGTATTTGGGAGTTTGAAACTCCCTTCTAAACAAGCAATGGGGAAAGATGTTAAGATCTTACAGTTTCGTTAAGAAAATCAGAAATATCCGGGACTTGATTATAAAAACACAATGTGTCAGAATATACCGGACTCAGCTGACACCATGCAGAGGAAGAGACAGGTAGTTATAGTATGTTTGAAAGCTCAGCGAAGCTTCCACTTTGAGAAACTAGAAGAGCAAATTTTAAAACATGATTAGATTAAAGAATGGTAAAAATGAGTGAAAAAAAACCCATGGAATTGAAAATAGAGAAAATCAATAATATTGAAATTAATTTTTTTGAAAAACTTAATAAATGTGGTAATTTTCCAGCAAAACTGACCAAGAAAAAAGGAGAAAATATGAAATATTGAAACTGGGAATGGAGAAGGTCAGGGCACTTGAGGAAGATGCAGGCATGCTGTGGACAACAGCCTGGAGACAGACCCACCCAGGGGACACAGCTAGCCAATGCGGAGTGGAAGGACCAGGGGCTGGGCAGGCACTGCAGCCCTGCAGGACAGCTGGGCAGCATGGGGCAGGGTCGTCCCTGAGAGGCAGGATGATGGAGAGGCTGCTGGCCCAGGCCCTCAGTATTGGTGCCTCAGGCAGCCACTTCTTGCTGTGGTTAGTTTGTGCCCAGTTGTCAAAACCCAGGAGGCTGTGGATGTGGGATCTCTGCTCCCATCTATTTATATTTCAGTAAAAGCATCTCAAATTCACCCTTCATTTCCCTCTGCCTCTGCTGCCCTAGCCTTGGCAACTGACATTGCTGGATGTCCCTGGTGTCCTCAGGGCTGCGGCTGGGATTTTGGTACAGGGTCCTTCCCACGCCAGAGTCGTCCTGAAGCACACGTGTGGCTGGGCTTCTCCTGCAGTAGCTTCCACCTGCCTTTAGGACAGAACCCCAGCTTATCAGCCAGAGCCTCTGGGCCCTGCTCACCAGGGCTCCTGCTCCCTTCTCAGGAGCCACACCCTGGGCAGGCTGGAGGGCTGAGACGAGGGTGCAGACATGGCCACAGCTGGTTGGCTTTGCACTGGCTGGGGCACAGTGGATACCAGTGTGGCCGGCACCGGGGGGCTTCTCAGATAGCCTCTGTCTGTCAATACCCTGTTGCTCCCAAGCCACCGCCAGCCCACTGCCCTCGCCCCTTGGCCTGATGGCCCTGGTCATCCTGGGGTTCCGCTCAGGTGTGTTTTCTGGAGGCCCCTCCTCGTCTCTTGGGCTGAGGGAGGTGCCCCACAATGCTAGGATGCCCGCCTATCTCCAAACTGCTGTTCTGTCCCTCTTCTGTGCAGTACAGATCACCAGACCCTCGAGGATGGCCCTGTGTTCCTTATCTCAGCATCCTCTGCACCTAATGTGAGCCAAGCATACAGCACTTCTTCAGGGATAAATGGCAGATGCTCCTGGCTCCTGCACTTTGCTCCATGCACCCACTGCCCAGTGCTGGCCCTCGCCCTCCCCTGGCCTCCCTAGCCTCCTAATGGGCTCTGCTCTTAGGAGCAGTGCATTGCTTCTCTGGGACAGACCTGGCCCCCTCCTCTTCTAAGTGACATAATTAACCGACTTTCATTTATTATAGGTAATTTTGACTGGATTTCACAGAAAGCTTATAAAAAAGAACTGTATCAACGTCAGAATAAAAGACTGGGAAGCACGTTGACTGTGGACACTTCCTGGGAGGCTTTGTCGGCTGTGTGGTGAGTGAGCAAGTGGCCAGCACTGCCACACCTCTACGTTGAATTGTTTGATCTTTGATTTGTTGGCTGGTGAAAAATGAGAAAACAGAAAGTGATTTTAGTGGCAGGCAGACTGTGTTACTTTGAACTGTGGAAGAAAACTTCAGAAGTGTGTTCACCAAACACTCAGATTGCACCAGCAGCGGCCTCGCTGCTTTCTCAGGTGGGAGGCAGTGGTTGGGTTCTGCTCTCTATCGCTGCTCTTCCAGCCCAAGACATTAGCCAGAATTAAGGCAGAAATATAAAGGTCTTCCAGCTGGAGCCTGGAGGACACTGGACTGGAGCCCCAGGGATCATCTGTGTGGCCCCACGTCCAAGGCCATCCCGCCTGCCCTTCATGTTGGATGTGAGAGATGGAGCAGCAACCTGAGCGGATGTTGAGATGCTCCAGTCTGGGCCCTGCACGTCTGTGTGGAGCCTGGCTGCATCCCTAGTGGGAAACAGCCTCAGCTGGAGGCCCTATAGGGAAGAGCTCTCTTACAAGTGTGTCTCTGCCAGTGCATGGTGCCAGATGTGTGCAGCTGTGCTCTCTGGAGGCCCTGGGCTGGGAAGAGCTCTAACACACACATCTCTACGGGTGTACAGATGCAAACTGCATGCAGTTACACCCTCTGGTGTGCGGTGGGCACAAGGTGAGTGTCCTGCATGACTCCCATTAATCCCCTACATCCTGGACAGGATCCGTGGTGCATGGTGGGCACTGGGTGAGTGTCCTGCATGATCCCCTGCATCCCCCACATCCTGGACAGGATCCATGCCAGTGGGAACTGAATGTAGCTGCCTGTGACCAGTCCCATTCCACCAAAGGCCTTTCCCTCCCCTGGATGTTGCTTGCTCAAGGCTTAGCACTTCTTGACTTATTTCTGCCAAACCCCCCTGATCACACTCACTTCTTTTTGTGTGGCTGTGGCAACTCTCCCCTCAAAGCAAACAAGCAAGAAGCGCTGGCTTAGGAGGTGCTCAGGTGCTCTTCTGAAGCCAGCAGGAGCCAGGAGACTCCACGTGCCCATGGGAGAGGCACCAAGTTCCTGTGCTGTGGCCTCTGAAGGGCTCTCCTCCCACAGGCCCCATCCCTCAAGGACATGGCTGCATCATCGGCACCCAGATTGTGGCCACTGTTCTTGGTCATAGCTAGCCCTCTTTCCATGTGCATCTGAGG
This sequence comes from Geosciurus inauris, assembly GCA_004024805.1. Classification (NCBI taxonomy): domain Eukaryota; kingdom Metazoa; phylum Chordata; class Mammalia; order Rodentia; family Sciuridae; genus Geosciurus; species Geosciurus inauris. The sequence goes on from PVHX01001554.1 coordinate 145,866, forward strand.
GGCTTGGTCAGCATCCGAGGAGCATGGCCTAGGGCTGTCCCAGCGTTACCCAGCCTGAGTGCCAGTCATGTGTGGATACTCTCATCTCTCACTGTACAACACGAGACTGGGATGGCCCGGCCAGTTCTGGTGTGACCGTGCAGCTGCAATGTCGGCCAGGAACATTGTCTTCCAGGGCTGTCTTCAGGAAGCAGCCTTGGAAGAAGGAAGTCAGCAGCACAAGATGCATCCAATTTAACAGGATTGTCTTTAGCAAACTTTCAACGAAGAAACCAACCAGAACAACTTTGCTATCAAACAACGGGAAGGGCTCTCCTGAGATGGCATCCTCTCCAGTCCGACCTCACATCTGGGCAGCACAAGGCTGTATTCTCAAAGACATCCAGAGTCCAAAAACAGTAGAGACATATACTTCTGGCACAGATCTGCAGAGAGATGGATGTTTTTATTTTGCAAAATAAATCATGAATAGGCTCCAAACTGCTGTCGCTTTTAAGCCTCCTTAATTAAACAACTGGATCAATTAGACGATTCTTGGCCCTGTCCCGGGAGGCTGGGAGCAAGAGGCCTCACTGTCCTGAGGCTGAACTTGACCACGACAGCTGAGGCAGTGCATGCCGCTTTTGGCTGAATGGAGAGGTTTCAACTTGCACTCTCATTGAGCCTGCAGAGATTCCTGACATGAGCCACATATCCCTGTTTTTATCCTCAACCGGCTCCAAAATACATATCACATATATTTTGCCAAGGAAAGTCGAGGAAATTGGAAACTCAGTGAGTGTCATGATGTTGGCAAAGTAGGTAGGAGATAAAGCATCTGCCTCAACACCAGGTGTGCATCCCTCAGACCACGGATGAGCTGCTCTTGGCCAGGAGGCAGTGAGGGAAATGAAGAGAATCAGAGAAATAGAGGTCTGTGTCTCTGTTCTTGGTCCCCAGGGGAGGTGCCGTACGTCATGACTGGCTTCATCTGCTGCAGATTTCACAGGGATATTTCCACCACAGTGGCCTGGCGGAAGGGGCTCACTGTCCGGCAGAGTGCATCATCTGGAAACGAGAGGTGTGCCTTCCTCCAAGGCGGGGTCAGGGGCTCCTGTTGGGACACTCTTTCTTCTATTCATGTAAGCCTGTAAAACACAACTGCACACCTCATGGCGGGCTGACGTCACTGCCCAGCTAAGACAGCCCTGGAGTTCGTTTGCTGTTCCCATTTTATGGGTGAGAAGCCAAACTGCAGACATGCCAACACTGTACCAGGACAACAATGGCCATGCATGGGCAGACCTGCACTTCCTGGCTCCTTGGCCTTTGCTCTCAGCGCAGGCTTGCTGGACGTACCTGGCAGAGGGGGCATGGCCCCGCTTGGTGGCACACGTACTCCTTGCTCTGCAGAGCCACTTGTGGCCAGGACTGAAACACAAGCAGTGTTGATTCCTGCTGCTGGAGAAACCGTGCTGACGTGCGGCGGGGACATGTGCTCAGGAGGCAAATCTGCACAAAGTGGGGCCTCATGCTTGGAGTCAGACAAACAGGCACACTAGAACGGGCCCCTTGCAGGCCAAGACCCAGGAGCCTGCCTGGACTCCTCCCTGTGGAGTATGTGAGCCATCTTTCAGCTAGCCAAGCAGACCAAGACAGAGGTGCTCAGAGTCTGTGAAGAGAAACTGGCACTTCCTTGCCAAGGGCACTGGAGCACAGGGGCCACCGGAACTTGGCTCTGCTTTGAGTGAAAGTCCAGCCCAGGCCTTGGGCATGCACCTGGGAGGCCTGGCACCTGGGAGGCCTGGCTTCTGAGGGAGCTCCTCAAGGAGGCGGAACACCTCGGGCATCTTGCAGGTAGCGTAAGGACCCTCCCAGAATGGGAGCTGGTGGCTGTGGGTGATGCCCATGTCCTTGGACATGGTCTACTGTCAACTGTGTTGACTTTGCCCACAGAATCACCCACAGCATCTGGATTTTAATCCCTCCCTGGTCTTCGTGTTGTGGAGGCAGCACCTGCCTCTCATTCCTAGGGGAACGAAATTGCACTTGTCTCTATGTGAACAGTCAACCAGAGCAGGGGAGGTCTGTGAAACCTGCCCTGTGAAGCCTTCCTCAGTGAGAGGCGAGGTCCTGCTGAGAATCCAGAGGGTGTGGTGGGTGGGGCCGGCAGCCTGGCAGCGGTGGCCTAAGACCTCGAAGGAGGGCTGGACAGAGGCTTGCCCCTCCCGCTCCTTTGGACATGGTTCCAGGTACCTATAGGTGTGAGGAGCACAGATCCAAGGCCCAAAGGGATCCTTGTGAGGCCCTGAAAGGGGGGTTTCCAGGCGCAATTGCCCATGTCAGCAGGTCTGAAACCTCAGTGGAGTCCAGAGTCACTTGTGAGCACAGGTCTGGCTGTGCACTGGATTTCAGCCCTGAGGCTGTGGCCGCGAGCTGCAGTGTGGCGAGATCCATGGTCACACGTCCACATAGCTGCATAGCAAGCCTACATGCAACTGCACAGGATCAGAACATAAAATAGCAGCAGGGACTCCTATGCAGAGGGTCGTGATTTCTCTGTTGGCATTACTTCTCTCCTTTTGTATTTCCAAGGCGTATTTCTTTGGGAACGTCTGCTTTAGTAGCCAGGATATCAACAGTGGCAGTGGACGGAGTGTGGAGGATGGAGGGCTTTGCCTTGAGTGTCCAGCCCACACTCCTGCACCAGGCCCTCATCTCTGGGGAGTGGGCCATTACGGGCCACCTGTGTCTTTCTCCCATGGGTTCAATCTACTTCCCATGACAGCCCCTCAAGCATTTAGGGGCAGTGGGCTTCCTCTGCCGCCCTTCCACTCCTTGGATTCTTTTGCTGCAGAGTAGAACAGCAGGGCCCAGGAGTCCTTGTGGAACTGGCCTCCTTCTTGCTGTTTCCAGCATGTCCCATGCCACAATTGGCACCCCCAGAGATACAGGCAGGGTGCCCGTCTCTTAGCAGCTCTGAAGGCAGATTCTAGGTGTTGTCGGGGATGGTTAAGAGCTAACTAGAAACTGGACAGCGTCCTTCAGCACGGCTATGAGGGGCTGCCAAGGGGCTTGGGTGTGTCTGCATGGACTAGTAAGGAGGCTGCACAGCGTGGGCAGCAGCTCCAGATCACCTGGGCCCAGGGAGAACAGAAGGAGAGGGTGGCTTGTGGTCTCTGTGACAGCTGGGACGCCCCATCCCTTGCCTTGGACATCCCTGTCCAGGCCCTCAGGCCTTTGACTCCAGGACTTGCTTGTGTGCCCTCCTGGTTCTCAGGCCCCCAGCCAGGTGCATCTGCTGGGTCCTTGGAGAGGCCTGTGAGCTCCTGCCTGCTCTGAGTTCTCCCTGCCCCAGATCCTCCCAGTTCACAGAACTCTGGACCGATGGTCTCCCTTTTGGGAATCAACAGCATCTTCCTATCTGAAAGGACTCAGAGAAGGTGACAGGAGCCACCCTCTTCCTGAAGATGTGGGGTCTAGCTTTCCTCTCTCAAACCCAGCTCTGAGGAGACAGAAGGAGGTGAGGGCACAGTGGGACAAAAGCCCAAAAGGTAGCACCCCATCACCTGGAGGCTTAAGGAGCTGAGGGTCAAGTTTTGTATCTGAAGGGCAGGTGAGAGAGCTGAACTGGAGGCCCCTGCCAGTGCCCCTGAGGACGTGCACCAGGTAGTGCCAGCCTCACCCTCCTGGCATCCAGCCAGGCCCTCAGTGGCTGAAACTCACCCACTGGAAAGACAACCTGAGGGTACCTAAAGCCTCCAGAGTACTAGGAAGACCAATATGTCTTCAACAAGAGTTGAGAGAAGACACTGCCGGCAGGGCCAGGCTGCCATGCAGGAGGAGAGGCTTGGACTGGAAGACTGGAGCTGGGGGAAGGTCAGAGAGGCCTAAGGTGACAGGTGCAAGGGGCCTTTTGTCACCTGCTGAGGTTTGCAGAAGGCAACTGAACGTTTCAAACAAGGACCGAGGATTTCCTCTGGAATTAGAGCATGTTTAGAAATAAAGCCCAAGACCACAATGACAAGACGGGAGCGCGGCCTGGGGAGGTTCCACACCACGTGAGGGGCCACCATGGGGGTTCACTCCACGTGGCAATTCAAGGGTGCACACTGTCACATCCAGAGGGTCCATCAGCAAGAAAACTACAGACAAGTCACAGCTCAAAAAATACAAGGGACAAAACAAACACTGAAACACACACAACAAGGAAAACTGAAACAATCCGAGAAGACAGAGAAAGAAGAGAGGATGGGAGCAGATGGAGCGGTGGAGCGCAAAGAGCCAGTGGCTGGCCAAACGCACGTGCATCGTGAGCGAACTGAACCAACCGCTCGCTGCGATTCACAGAGCGACTCAAACTGGATACAGGGGAAAGCTCCGAATACGTGCTTTAAAGGAAGCAGATTGTTGGTATGAAGCGCAGACAGGTTTGCAGTGGAAGAGGGGCTAGGGCGGAGCTGGCCAGCACCAGGCAACAGGAAGCAGCAGCGCCGTCAGCAGGTTGGCAACAGCAAGGAAGCAGGAGCCCGGAGAGGGGACGTCTCCTGAGGGAGAGCCGGGGCTTTCTGAGGACGCGGCGGCCACGAGCTCCTGTGCATTTGCAGGAATCCGAGAGGCAGAGTCCTAGGCACAGTGTGAGACACGATCTCCATCCTCAGCAGAACACGTAGACAAAAGAGCCACCAGGGACACAGGATGCCAGAACAGTCGCCAGTCTGACTCCATTGGCAGTTCATCCAGCAAGCGCAGAAGCACACTCCCCGAGCAGGGCGGCACCGACAGGCTGCCAGCCGCTACCCAGCAGTCCCAGCAAGTGCCACGTGGGCGCTCAGATGTGAGTCCTCTCTGCACAACGAGCCAGATCAACAATCATCAGGGTGAGCTGCTCGGAGTACACTAAATTAAACTTGTATTTACAAATAACTCATGGGTCAAAGGACAAAACACAGGAAATTAGAAAGTTTTTTCTAACTTAAAAATAATGGGGACGCAACTGGGATGCTACTCAGAAACGTTTTAAGTGAAGTTCATCGTCTCTAAAGCTCCATTTTTTTAAGAACTGGGATAAAGAAAACACACTTGAGGAAATCAATAGGGAAGACAAAGACTGAAAAAATACTCATATATATTAGACAAAGAACTTCTGGGTCTCCATAACAAAGACACACTTTCATTAAAAGGGGAAAAAGACCTGAACACACACTTCAGAAGAGAAGATCTACAATTAAGCAATAAACAGATTAAAATTTGCAACGCGGCTAGTCTTCAGGTCAAGGTGAACGGCGCTGTGCAGAAGGCTTCACCACGGTGCAAGGGCCGCAGCGCTGTCCCCACAAAGCAGAAGGGATGCATGCAGACCCACCGTAAAGGATGAGCCAGCAGCAGATGCCCACACAGATGCCCAGACAAGAGGCAGGAGTGTGGGCACAGCGCCCTCGGTTGCCGAGAGAGACGCCATTCTGCCCCGGTGAGACCCGCGCTCAGCAGCTCCCTTGCCAGTGGCATCCCTAACTGCTCTTCTTGAGGCAGCATGTCAACTGAGCTACGATCGGGAAGTCCTTTTTTCTCCTACTCAAATTATCAATATTCCAATATTCCAGTCAAATACAACATGGTAGAAGCACAAAGCCAAGTCCAGGGGCAGGAGAGAGATGAAGACGACCCAGAGGGGTGGGGATTCAGCTAGTTAAAGGCAACTGCACAGGCCTGCTGTTTAGGCAAGCGGGAGCTCTCATATAACGGAACGTTCCTCCAGCAAGTGTCTGTAAGATGGTCACCAAGAGAGGAGACAAAAACACAACAGTGCCACGTCACTCAGGAAAGTTTGGAGGTTATTTTTGGTCCTCCTACAAACGTGTATGGCAGCTCCGCCCAGGGTCTGCCTACACCTCCTGAGAGCGCTTGTAGGAGACAGGGGAGTGCCGTGATCCAGTGCAGCTTCAGGGAAAATGGAGCAGGGACCTGGGTTTAAGGCTCAGGCAAAGGAGCAGGTTGAGACCTATGGGAAAGAGCCTGCCCCAGAGGAAGGGCCTTCTAGTACTGCAGGTTTCAGCTAACAGCAAGTCATGGCCTCTGCCTCCATGAGGCCGGTGGGGCCCAGGGCTGCAGGAGGCTGCCCTGTGATGGACGGGTGGCTGGTTCCAACAGTGGTGCTCTTTGGCCAGCAGAGGTTTCTATATGTCATTTTTGGCAAAATCTATGTCCACCTTGCTTCCTCCCCACCTCAGCCATCAATCACGATGATGGGTGAACTGTTTCCACACTTCACCTCAGGAGGGCATCTTGACTTCTGGACATGTGTGACCATTGCCATCACAACAAATTGCAAGGCTTCAAAGAAGGATTATGGCCACGAAGTGAGCCTGTCAATGTGGGCAACACCAGAAGGATTCACAAGGCCCCAGACCACCTCACATCCCCAGCCTCCTGCAGGGACTTCCAGAAGGAACAAGCTCTGTGGCTGAGTGTCCTCCAGCCCCTAAAGATCCTCCTGTCTCAGATCCATAGCAGGCTGAGTGGCCCTGAATAAAAGCTGACAGTGTGTGTGAGCACAAGTTAAAAGTGGGTAAGTTCATCATTATTCATCATTATTTGTATTATTTGTTTCCATTTATTCAACAAGTACTTTTAGTAGCCATTGGATTGGGTGCAGGGCATGACAGGGAGCTCAGACCCTGGAGAGAGGAAGATGGGAAGAGAGCTGCTGGGAAGGTGAGAGGTGGAGATATGGTGGAGGTCATTCGAGAGCACAGCACTGACAAGCCAGAGCTTTAGACTAAACACACCATCTTCAAGAGACAACCTTTCTGGATTCTTGCTCATCGGGTCTTTCCAGAAGTCTGGCTCAGGGTCCTGGGGATCCTACACCTCAGCCCCCAGTGGCAGCTGCTCCCAAGAGTTTCAAGATCAATAGAAGAATAGAGGCTGACATCAGCAAGCAAAAGACAGACTCCAGGACACAGGACATAAAGTGCCACAAAGGGGAAGGCCACACACATCACCCCCCAATGGCTCTTCATCCTACACTTCACAGTGACACCACACAGGGCAGAATGGAAACCCAGACAGGAAAGGAATTGGGGAGAGAGAAACCACAAACTCTATAAAAACATGGGACCTAGAGTCTGCTTCATTGTAGTACAAATCTACAGAGAGGGGGACACAGGGTGAGGGCCTCATAAGCAGCTCAACAGAGAGGGGAACCCAGGGTGAGTTCCACCTGAGCAGCTCTACAGAGAGGGGATCCCAGGATGAGCTTTTCCTGAGCAGCTGTACAGAGAGGGAATCTCGGGTGAGCTTTTTCTGAGCAGTTTTACAGATAGGAAAACCCAGGGTGAGCTCATCCTGAGCAGCTCTCTAAAGAGGGGAACCCAGAACGAGTTGCTCCTGGAGCAGCTTGACAGAGAGGGGATCCCAGAGTGAGCTCCTACTGGAGCAGCTCTAAAGAGAGGGGAACCCAGGTGAGATCCTTCTGAGAAACTCAACAAGAGGGCAACCCAGCGTAAGCTTTTCCTGGAGCATCTACAGAAAGGCGTACACAGGGAGAGCTTGTTCTGTGCAGCTCTACAATAGGGGAACTCAAGCTGAGCTCCTGCTGAGCACTCTACATAAAGGGGATCCCAGGTTGAACTCCTTCTGGAGAAGCTCTACAGAGAGGGGAACCCAGGGTGAGCTCCTCTTAAGCAGCTCGACAGAGAAGGGAACCCAGGGTGAACTCCTTCAGGAGCAGCTCTACAGAGAGGGGAACCCAAAGTGAGCTCCTCCTGAGCAGTTCTAAAGAGAGGGGATCCCTGAGTGAGCTCCTCCTGAGATGCTCTACAAAAAGGGAACCCAAGCTGAGCTCATGCTGAGAAGCTCTACAGAGACGGGATCCCAGGGTGAGTTCCTCCTGAGCATCTATACAGAGAGTGGAACCCAGAGTAGCTCCTCGTGGAGCATCTCTACAGAGAGGAAAGGCCAAGTTGAGCTCCTCCTGAGCAATTCTAAAGAGAAAAAAACCCAGGGTGAGCTCTTCCTGCACAGCTCTACAGGGAGGGGATGCAAGGATGAGCTCCTTTTGGAGAAGCTTTACAAAGAGAGGATCCTAGGGTGAGCTACTGCTGGAGCAGCTCTATAGAGAGGAGAATGCAGAGTGAACTCCTCCCGGAGCAGCTCTACAGAAAGTGGATCCCAGTGTGAGCTCCCCCTGAGCAGCTCTACAAGAGGGAAAACCAGGGTGAGTTCCTTGTGAGCAGCTCTACAGTAAGGGAATCCCAGGGTAGCTCCTCCTGGGGCAGCTCTACAGAGGAGGAACCCAGGGTGAACTCCTCCTGAGCAGCTCCAGAGAGAGGGGATCCAAGGATGAGCTCCTCCTGAAGCAGCTTACAGAATGTGGAGCCCAGTGTGAGCTCCTCCTGAGCAACTCTACAGAGAGGGGAACACGGGTTGAGCTCTTTCTGAGCAATTCTATACAGATGGGATCCCAGGATAAGCTCCTCCTGGAGCAACTCTACAAAGAGGAGAATCCAGGATGAGCTCCTCTTGAGCAACTCTACTGAGAGGGCAACCAAGGCTGAGCTCCTTCTGAGGAACTCTACAGAGGTGGGAACCCAGGGTGAGCTTCTCCTGAGCAGCTCTACAGCAAGGGGTACCCAAGCTGAGCTCCTGCTGAGTGCTCTACTGAGAGGGGATCCCAGGGTGACCCCCTCCCAAAGCAGCTCTATAGATAGGGGAGACCAGGGTGAGCTGCTCTTGAGCTGATCTAAAGAGTGGGTATCCCAAGGTGAGCTCCTCCTGAGTAACTCTGAGTAACAGGGGGAACCCAAGCTGAGCTCCTTAGAGCTCTTCAGTGAAGAACCCATTTGTGAGCTCCTCCTATAGCAGCTCTAAAGAGAGGGGATCCCATGGTGAGCTCCTCCTAAGCAGTTCTACAGAGAGGGGATACCAGTGTGAGCTCCTCCTAAGGAACTTGACAGACGGGGGAACCCAGAGTGAGCTCCTCCTGGAGCAGCTCTACAGAGAAGGAACCCAGGATGAGCTCTACCTGAGCAGCTCTACATAGAGGACATCCCAGGTTGAGCTCTTACTTAACAGCTCTACAGAAATGGGAACACAAGTTGACCTCCTTGGGTGCAGCTCTTCAGAGAGAGAAACGCAGGGTGAAGCTCCTCCTGGAGCAGCTCTACAGAGATGGGAACCCAGAGTGTACTCTTCCTTAGCAGTTCTATAGGGAAGGGATCCCAGGATGACCTCCTTCTGGAGCAGCTCTACAAATAGGGGAATCCAGAGTGAGCTCCTCTTGAGTACCTCTACTGAGAGGGCAACCCAGGGTGAGCTCCTCTTAAATAGCTCAACAGAGAGGGAAAGCCAGGTTTTGCTCTTCCAGGAGAACCTCTACAGAGAGTGGAACCCAATCTGAGCTCCTCCTGAGCAGCTCTACAGAGAAGGGAACACAAGGTCAGCTCCTCCTGCAAAACTTCTACAGAGAGGGGAACCCAATCTGAGCTCCTCCTGGGCAGGTCTACAGAGAGGGAAACCAAAAGTAAGCTTCTGGACCAGCTCTCCAGAGAGGGGATCCCAGGGTGAGCTCTTCCTGGGCAAATATATGGAGAAAGGACCTAGGGTGAACTCCTGAGCAGCTCTACAGAGAGGGGATTCCAGGGCGAGCTCCTCTTGGAGCAGCTCTACATAGAGGGTATTCTAGGGTGAGCTCCTTCTGAGCAGCTCTACAGATGTTGCATCCAACCCACACCTCTCCTCAACAAGTGCAGCCCAGACAACTCTGCAGAAGCAGCAAAGTTTATAGAGGAAATAGGCACACGGGCCAATCGATTGGGGTCAGCTCTCCTTTCCTTCAGAGAGTGACCCCAAAATGAGGGTTTCAGAGGTTATTATAGGGTGGGCTAGCTACATGACTTGGGAAAACAGAATTTGGCAAATATTCAACCTATAGTTATTTACAGTTCAACCGTGACTATGCCTCCTATGTCCCCTTTCAGTTCCTGGCACTTTAGGTAACTGGCCAGGGGGTCTGGCAGCCTGTGATTTGGCCCCATCCATGAGAAGTAAGCATAGCAAAGCATTAATCACAGAAGCACAAAAAACAGCTTAGCAGATACATGCAGGCCTGAGCCAGAGTGACTCCATTTTGAGTTTGGATTTTACATAGAGAGGAAACCCCACAATGATCTCCTCTTGGAGCAACTCTACAGAGAAAGGAATCTAGGGAGAGCTCCTCATGAGTAGCTCCACAGAGAGCAGGCCAGGGTGATCTCCTCCTGGAGCAGCTCTACAGAGAGGAGAACCCAGGGTGAGCTCTACTTGAGCAGCTCTGCAGATAGGGAAACCCAGGGTGAGCTCCTCCTGAGCAGCTTTACAGAGAGGGAAATCCAGGGTGAGTTCCTCCTGGAGCAGCTCTGAAGAGAGGAGAGCTCAAGGCAAGCTCCTCCTGGAGCAGCTCTACAGAGAGGGTGAGCTCTAGGGTGAGCTCTTCCTGAGCAGCTCTACAGAGAGGTGATCCTAGTGTGAGCTCCTTCTGGAGCAGCTCTACAAAGAAGATAATCCAGTGTGAACTCCTCTTGAGCAGCTCTACTGAGAGAGCAACTCAGGTTGAGCTCCTCCTGAGCTGCTCTAAAGAGAGGGGAACTCAGGGTGAATTCCTCATGAGCAAATCAACATAGAGGGGATCCTATGGTGAGCTCCTCCTGGAGAACATCTACAGAGAGGGCATCCCAGAGTGAGCTCTACCTAAGCAGCTCTAAAGAGAGGGGATCCCAGGGTCAGTTCCTCCTGAGCAGCTCTACAGAGAGATGATCCCAGTGTGAGCTCTTCCTGAGCAGCTCTACAGACAGGGCAACTAAGGGTGAGACTCTCCTTAGTGGCTCTATTGTTGGGAACCCAGGATGAGCTCCTCCTGGAGCAGATTGAAAGAGAGGGGAATCCAGGGTGAGCTCTTCATGGAGAACCTCTACATAGAGGGGAACCTAATCTGAGCTCCACCTGAGCAGCTCTACAGAATGAGGAACCCAGGATGAGCCCTTCTGGAGGAGATTACAGAGAGAGGAACCAAAGTGAGCCCCTCCTGGACTAGTTCTACAGAGAGGGGATCACAGGGTGAGTTCTTCCTGAGCAGCTCTACAGAGATAGGAATCCAGATGAGCTCCTCCTTAGCAGCTCTATAGAGAAGTTATCCCAGGGTTAGCTCTTCCTGAGAAGCTCTACAGAGAGGAGATCCCAGGATGAACTCCTTCTGGAACAGACTACAGAGAGGAGAACCAAGAGTGAGCTCCTTCTGGACCAGCTCTACAGAGAGGGGATCCCAGGATGAGCTTTTACTGAGCAGCTCTACAGAGAAGACCCAGGGTGAGCTCCTCCTGAGCAGCTCTATAGGGAGGGCATCCCAGGGTGATCTCCTCCTGGAGCAGCTCAACAGAGAGGGGAGGCCAGAGTGAGCTTCCCTTTAGCAGCTCTACAGAGAGATCCCAGGGTGAGCTTCTCTACAGAGAGGGGAACCCAGGGTGAGCTCCTTGTAGTACAAACCATTTTTATTTTTCCTGTGATGAAAAAGTATCTATTATCCTCTCTTTGTTTTTTCTAATTAAAAACTGTTTTACTGAAATGCACCATGCATCATTTGTGTTACAATTAGATTTTTAAATTTTTCCTTTTTCTCCAGCACATTAGAGAAGCACTGTGCTACGTTTTGGTCCTTAGGGAGATGGACCAGACAGGCCCTGCTCAAATTGCCATCACAGGTGCACAGAGAAGCCTCCTTGAGGCTTCCAGCCCAGGCCTCTGTTTCTGGGGCTGTGAAGATCTGACCAGAGTCATTCAAAGCTCTGTTGCTTACCAGTCAAGGGTGAATGTTAAATCATTTAGACTTTTCAAGAGGAAGGAGAGAACTTGCTTCAGAGTCACAAATTAAGTGGTGCATGTCCCACACTGAAATCAAGGCCCCGATGGGCGTGTCTTCCCCAGGCCCATTCTGGGCAGAGCCTGGATGGTGGAGCGTGGGCAAACCCCCCAGCAGGCACCAATCAGCACAGGCCACTGCAGCCACCAGGTGTGGCTGTGCAGCAAGGGGTGGCTTGAGGTGTGTTCAGGAGCTTCTGGGAGGGACGCTCTTCTTGGCACACCGGGTGTCCCTGTGTGCTCAATGCTGGCGGAGTGACAGGAGGCACTTCTATGAGTGCTGTGGGAGACAGACAGGTGCAGAAGCAGCAGCAGCACTCGGAGGGCAAGAGAACCCCAGACTTGATTTTATGCCAGCAGGCCCGGAGGAAAACAAAAACTCCACATCCGGAGCCCTGATCCGGTTTCTCACGACCTGCATAGGTCATCTGACATCATCTTACACTCATCCTATCATTGGGGCTTTTTCTCTTATTTTAAAAAAATTCCTAATCTAAGTGGCTGAAGTCCTGAGCAGGGTCTCTAACATGAAGCATGCTCCCAGAAACAGGAGAAGAAAGGCTCTTCTCACACCATCTATTACATTTCAGAGGGAGTAGTCACACTCCTAGGGTGCTTATTTACAATTCAAAAGGTGGGGACCCTGGTCACTCAGGCTGAGAGGGGCCGCAGAACTGACCTCCCCAGGCCCTGCTCTCTCACCATAATATTTTTGTAATTGCACTTCACAGCCAGGGCTTGTTTCGCCATCACGGCAGGAAGCGGGGAGGGAGGCATCAGTGAAGGCCCACACCCGTGGGGGACCCACAGCTGCACAGCTCGTGGACAGAGGTTGGCAGAGGCCAGCAGAGTGAGCAGGGTGCCCCTGCCCTGGACTCCTCATCCAGCAGAGGAGAAGCCACTGGAAGTGGGGCGGCAGCTTCCTGCCCACGTCCTTGTGTCCTGTGGTGTCCAGAGGCCAAACAGAATTGACAAAGGTATCCTAAACCCAAGTTTTAAAAATCAGAAATTCTGTAAACACATTTCCAACACATTATTATGAGTCAGATTCTCCAAAAACTTAATTTCATTATTTATATGCACCCCAGGCTACTATACTAGAACAGCTTTAAACAATGGAAGACCTCTAACCCTGGAAGCACTGGGTAAGTAACAGTGCTGCTTCTGTGACGAGTCAGGGAGCAGTGGTGCCAGGAGCCCATCAGGACTTACGGACCACAGCGCGGGCATTCCCCAGGCCTGGTCCTCAGTCTATGCTGGACAGAGCTGAACCCTTTCGGGGGCTGTGAACATGAAGGGGCCACAGCGGCTCCTGGGCTCACACCCAGAGCAGGTGTGGCGTGAGCACTGTGAGGCAGCCCGCAGCACCACCCACCTGAGTGCATGGAGGCCCTAAGCACGTGGGTGGGGCTACAGCACCTGCAGCTGGTCCACAATGGCTCCAGAGGGAGGAGGGGTCCGGTGGAGTCTAGAGTGGCAGCAAGCGACTCTCCAGGTGGTCCCACCATTGGCTCCACCCTCAGCCTCCAGTTCTTTGGGGATGCTCATGGGGCTGCCTGCTCGCCATTCCAACCGTGGCCATGGGGCCTCTAAGGGCTGGCTCAGCCTCCTGTGATGGCCTGAGGGCAGGGCAGGCTCTCTGGGGCAAAGGTGAGAACTCCGCAGGACCCTGGTAGATGACAAGGAGGCCGCCAGCTGGGCCATCTCTAGTCTTTCAGAAGAGCCCGGAGACACAGGAGAGGACCCTTATGGAGAGCCCGCTCCAGGGGCTGTTCCTACGCACCAAGCCAGAGGGCATCCTTTTACTCAGGGAGCTGGCACCTCACAGAGCAGGCAGAGGAGCCAGGGTGCCCTCATGGTGGGTGAGGAGGCTCCTGCAGAGCTCCACCCAGCCATAGGGAAGCTAAACCCAGAACCCCCTATAAGGCCTGAGGAGTGACCAGCTGTCCCCGTCCATGGCCCAAGAGTCTATCCACAGTGCCCTGCACTGAGATGTGAGCATTGCCTCAGGGCCACACCTGTGTGCTTGCCAGTCACGTACTGCATACGGCTCTACCGCGTCCTTCAGGGTATGTATGGGTGGAGGCTCAGGACTATGGAGACAGCTGGTGGAGGGAGGCTGACCACAGTGCCCTCTGGGTCCAACATGGAAGGACCTGAACCTCCCAAGGCAGATGGCCAGCATCCACCACGCATGCCCGTCCATAGCAAGGCTCTTGTGCTCATGTGTGATCTCCCAGGCACACTTGGACACTATCTCTGCTCTCCAGCTGGATAGCACAATCATCTCTTCTCGGGAACACCAGGAGTCTGTAGAATTGCCAGGAAATGCATAATGAACTCTCAACAACCAGGAAGGTTCAACTGGCTCCCACCAGGGCACAGTGGTCCTCCAGGGGAAGTTTAAGTCTGAGGATAGCCTGACTGGCCAGACCCAGGGAAGACCAACTGTTCTGTCCTCTGCTGAGAAGGGGACATGCACCACAGGTGAGCTGAGCTCACATGGCAGGTGTGCCCAGCAAGGAAGGGCCCCTCTGGGTGAGGGCTCTTACTCCCACCAGGCCAGGCCAAACTGGGATCAGGCACGGCTGAGCAGGGTCCACTGCAACCAGCCCTGGACCTGGGCAGGAGTGAGCAGCGTCCACCAAGGCTAGACCAGGAGGAGACCAACTCCACTTCTTTTTTAAATGAGGAAACTGATCATGGAATAAAGACGTGGCTGACAATGGACATTGCAGTCTGCTGGTGACCTGCACTCAGCTGGAATGGATGGCCCTGGGCAGAAGGTGCATGGTCAGGATCCCAGCAAAGGGGTGGGAGCCAGACAGCCAGGCCCTCTCCAGGACAGTGAGACTTTCTCGACAGGGGAGAATCACAACTGCCATCTGGGAGAAGCAGGAGGTTTTGGGTCTTGGGTTTGAAGCGAGCCTGTGTGACCTAGAGCTGCGTTCTTGTATCCTGCCACATTTTAAGGAAAATGCCTAATGTATGGATGGGAAATGGGATCCCTCCGGCACTCACGGTCCATACGCATGAAGACCAGGTGGGGCAGGCGTGGTGCCGTGTCCTGTCCACATGGTGTCTAGGAATTCGTCCTATTTTGGCAGCTGTGCAGTCAGTCCCCCAGTTGGGTCCACGCGGGCCGCGGGCCGGTGCTGAAGAGTCTGCCTATTCCCTGGGCAGAAGGGCAGTCCCAGGAGACTGGGGTAGGGGTTGCCCGTGTCCTGCAGAAGGGCTTCCATGGCCTCAAGATGTGCACATGGATGACCAAGTGGCTGCCGCTTTCACCCTCCTCTCGTCTCTCACATCGGGCCACATCTAGATGTCGCGTGAGTGGGCTAGGGCGGGAAGGGGGAGTTGTTTTCTCATTTGTCCAAGTTGTAGGTAGTTGGGAAGTTGATGTTGCTTGTTTATTGTGGGAATTATTTTGTTCATTCAACAAGCATGTATCAAGTGATGTTCCAGCTTTGGGAGACGCACCATTGAGCAAGACCATCCGGCCCGTGCGTCTCATGGGACTCCCTTCTGTTGGTGGGGACAGCGATGGCCCACAAGGCTTGACACACGAGCCATGTGGAGCCACAGCTGACGGTCTGGAGTTCTGGTGTCCAGGTGTGTGTTTGCCGGAAGGTGAAGAGCAGGAGTTTGGAGTAGTGTGGAGAGGCTGGTCCTCAGCGCCTGGCCAGGCCTGCTGAGGAGGTGTCCTCTGAGCCAAGACGTGGGCACTGCCAGGAAAGGGAGGACCACCAAGAGGAGAGTGAGTGTGAAGCCCTGGTGGTCAGAGGACAGCACAGCTGGAAGCAGGAAGAGGGCCTCAGACGGGGGCTGACGCCAGGAAGCCCAGGGTGCTGGAGGACAGGGCAGCTGCATGTGAAGAGAAGCTGGAGACTCGCAGCAAAAGCAGAGAAGAGACCTGGTCTGCGTGGCCTGAGACATGTGCATGCACGACGTCAGCTTCCACAGGGGCAGGCGTGGGACTGGAGGCCAGTTGCAGCCCCGCAGCTAGGCGAGCGGCGGCCATGTTATGGGAATTCCATCCTGGTGTGTTTGGAAAGTGGATACCCTAGCAAATCCTCAGGGGTTAGATTCAGAGTGCAAAGCATGAGAAAGATTAATGATTCATCCAAAATGTTTGGCCTGAGCAACTGAGGAATGGTGTTGCCCTCATCCAGAGTGATGACCAGCGCTCCCTGCAGACCAGTGCTCCACTGTGTTCTCCTGATTAGTGTCCACTACAGACAATACCCCCACCCCTCTGCTCACCAGCACCCTCTGCTGGCCAGTGCTCTCTGCTGACTTGCACAGGGCTCTCTTGCTGTGATGGAGACAGGAGTCTTTCTTGCATGGATCCCTGAGACATGGACTGTTGGTAGTTCTTGCAGGAGGCCCTAGGTAAATCTGCTTTGTGGGAAATCTGGAAGCCTAGTTTTAAGAATATAAGTTCTCTATTAGACATCCGGGTGTAGACACCAAGCAGCTGTTTGGACACAACAGTGGAAGTTTGGGAATGTGCGTTTTATGTCATGGAAAAATTATGACCTTCCTTCCAAAATATGTGGCCCATCAGATAACTTGAATTATTTTTAGTTTTAGAATCAATCAATCTGTACAATGAAACATTTGAATTAACGTGAGCAGTTAATTCAAATTGCTCAAATTAGAATTATGATGATATAATTTATGATTTTATGTGGCTGCAACTCTGTCTCTACACATTGGTCAGTTTAGAAAATGCCCCAGGCATCCCGGAAACCTCACCTTGTACGCAGACGTGGACTTGGCAGTGTGGAACCCGGTGCCTCTGTGCCGAGGGAGATTCCAGGACGTGTGAGTGTAGGGCTCCCTCACTTCGCTTCAGATTTGTAGTTTTTTGTTTCAATTCTGAAGGGTGTTTCATTTTCAGCAACCACCTGGATAAATAATTCATTGTCCTTAGATCTGCTGGAAACAGCAACTGACAGCTGACAGTTTGGGGAGGAGGAAGATGAGCACGCATGTTATGAAAGGGTCATGTTTCCTACAAGGCTTCCTGAGAGGCTGAAGAAGATCCTGGATCAACAGAACATTTCCTTGATGACCTCAGAAAGTTACACCATAACGTTTCTTTTGTATGAGGATAAACAGAAATGAAACTTGTGAGTGGCTGTTCAGCATTCATAATACATACGTACTGGGTGGACACTCAGCCTCCTAAAGTCAGCAAGGCATTTTTTTCTCTCACGGTGAGCAGCTCTGATGGGATCTGTCAATCCCGCGTCCCAGCACTCCTCGGAATGGTGCCGCGTGCTCGCACACAGGGCAGTGCGGCGGTGGCTGCAGGCTGAGGTCAAGCAGAGCGATTCCTCCTTGGCACTCGGGAGCTTTGTTCCACTCAGAGTTCAGAAAGTGGCCAGTTTGCTTTTGCTTTTTATCAAAGCCCTCAGCATCCACTGAGAGCCAGCCAGGCAGTTGGGCAGAGTCACAGAGGGTGGTGTCCCCCAGCTAGCCTGTGCTTGGGGCCCCTAGTAGAGCTGGGGCATTGCAGGGACGGAAGCAGTGGGCAGAGGGGAAGAGCCCAAAGTAGCGGGCTGGGGAGCACTTCCACGGGTTTTCCAGAGGCCACACCTTGCTGAGAGCCACATGGGTCCTCTGCACACAGTGACCACGGAATCCCTGCTGTGGCTGCACTGCTGTGAACTGCTCCGGGGGCCCTGGTGGACTTCTGTTCTCCAGACGCCACCTCTTCTAGTCAGACTTTGCTAGAGGCAGCTGTCAGACTCCTTGGCCAGTAAGAAGGACGGGAAGCGGGGAAGAGGCACACTCTGCTCAGCTCTGCTCATCTGTGGTCAGTTGAAACTGGCCCAGAAACCCACCCACAGCCCACTACTGTCCAAGCCACCTATCTGCAGAAGAGCCACAGGAGTGTGGTGTCCAGGCAGCCACAGAGGATCTGGACATCAAGGGGAGAATGAAGCAAACCAGGGAGAACTGTGGTGCTCCTGTGACCACGTTTGACGTGTGGCGAGACCACTTGGCTTTCACTGAATGAAGTTGTGTGATGTTGGCGTCTTCCTGTGCTGCTCTCATGTTAGGACACAAAGGAGCGGCTGGGTCATTCACAACCACCTGTGTGCACCCATGGCTGCCATGGAAACAACGAGCGTGAGCAGCCAGGCTGCGGAAGGAAGACGTGCACGGCAGAGGCACTGACACCAAACGTCCCCAGCCCCCCACTTGTTAGTAGAGCAAAGATTTATTTAAAAGCAAAAAGGAAATTTGAAAGCATTTAAGAAATTAAATATAGGGGCTGGGGCTGGGGCACCTGTGAGGCGCTGGGTTCCATCCTCAGCACCACATAAAAATAAATAAATAAAATAAAGGTGTTGTGTCTACCTGCAACTAAAAAAATTTTTAAAAAGAAATTAAATATAAATAGAAAGTCTAGGTATTATAATTTACTTAAGTAGCCAGTTCCTGTCTCTGAATATTAGAGGTTTGGCTGCTAGACTGACTTTACAACAGCAAAAAGAGCAGCTTTTCTTTTTCACCAGCAGTGCAGGGCATACACCTGAGGCACTGGTGAGATTGGGGTCTCAAAGGAACAGCCTATCTCTTGGGAGAGGAGACAGCAGCTTCACTGGGCCTTGAGGACATATCTCCAGTTTCTCTAATCTGAAATTTATCTTACGGAGAGTTTGGCTTCCTGTAGGAACGCCGTTGCTGAATTGCAACTCAACACCTGCTTTTGACTTTGAGGGTCTTTTTATTTTTATTTTTATTTTTTTGTACTGAGGATTGAACACAGGGGCACTCAACCACTGAGCCACATCCCCAGCCCTATTCTGTGTTTTATGTAGAGACGGGGTCTCACTGAGTTGCTTGGCGCCTTGCCGTTGCTGAGGCTGGCTTTGAACTCGCGATCCTCCTGTCTCAGCCTCCCTAAGTGCTGGGATTATAGACGTGCACCACCGTGCCCAGCTGCCTTTGAGAGTCTTGATAAGAACAGCTCCCTAGAGGACCTCCATGCCTCTGCCAGGCACCTACTGGCTAGGGCTCCCCAGCCCTTCCTGCAGAGCTCGGGGTGCGTTTGGCAGAGTTTAGATCCAGGGAGATCTGAAAGGGAGTCCACCCTTCTGAAAGCCAGTGTGAGTCCCAAGACCACCAGTCCCTTCGAGTGCCCCACTTCTGTGCCTGTGATGTTCACCCACTCCTTCCCGTCCACACCCGTGTCTCAGCACCAACTCTGCTGGCTCAGCATACTAACTCCCTAGAGTTGAGATGCTGGGTACAAACTGCACATGTGTGCTGTGTGTTTTTAAAGAAGCCACCTCTGATGCTGTTTTGGAAATTGGTTTGGTGCAAGTAATGTACTTCTATGTAAGTGCTGTTCTCTTTTCCCTTTAGCTTTTACAACAGCTTCTAGAACAGTCTCCTGAAGGCATGGCTAGCTATGCACAGGTCCCTCCTCAGGGAGGGAACTGGCTTTGTCCTGGGAGGCACATCCCACAGCAGACACATGAGCAAAGACAGTGAGACTGGTGTTTTGGAGGAGCCTCTCCCAGAGCCCAGACAGGGTGTCATTATCCGCAGGCCCAGGGCTTCAGCAAGCTCTGGTGATATCCTGTCTGAGTGGAACTAGCGTGGTTGGCTGCAGATGTGCCAGTAGCAGTGTGCAGACAGAGCCGTGTGTGAAGGGGGTGTTCCCTGCTCTCCACATCCTCCGTCTGTCTGTCCTGGCCATTCTCAAGTCTAGCTGGCAAGGGAAAGGAAGCTGCCCTGTGCCACTGGAGCAGAGGGAGCCTGGTGGGAGGGGGCCAGTCCTGTCCTGCCCCACAGTGCAGGACTGCTGGTCTCTGCAGAGTCCTTTCTGCTTTTAAGAACAGCGCCAAGCAGGGGTGCTTCCTGGGAATGAAACACTGCCTTGTCCTGAGGTCTCCTGCCCTGCGATGCTGCTGATGGATGGCACGGGGAGAGCCCTGCGGAGCACAGGAGCCCCTCGCCCCAGCACAGACCCCTCACATGAGCCCCACGTGTGTGTCAAGTCCCACTGGGGCTCTGCCTTCATGTGGTGCCTGCTGCAGGCAGCCCCAGAAGCCGGCCTGTCCGACCCCCTTCTGAGGTGGGGAATCAGGTACCAGGGCCAAAGGCCTGAACTGCAAAGACAGCACAGACGTGGCTTTGGGGACCAGAACACACGGGAGTTCCATCCCAAGGGGACCTTGGCCCCGCGTGACTCCTGGCTGGCAGGCTGCCTGCTCTAGGGGTCCAGCAGGGCACACCCCCAGCGCATGCCTGTCCGGCAGATGGTGCCCAGCAAGGGAAGCAAGCAGCCTCACAGGGTGGGGAGGGTGGCAGGAGGAGGCCGGGCAAGTAGGAGGCAGGGCTGTGAAGGAGCCAGGCGGGAGCAGGGCGCAGGGTGCAGCCGCCCCTGCTAGAGGCAGTGTCAGGAAGGAAGCCGGCTAGGTGGTCCAGGAGGACTGAAGCTCGGCTCTCCAAGGGTCTCAAGGAAGCCGGCAAGGCAGCCAAGCCACACCTGGTGAAGGCTCTGTGGGTGCCAGGACTGGGACAAAGCCACATCGCTCCTCTAACAACTGCACCCCGTGTTCTGGGGAGTGGAGAGGGCAGGGAGTGCACTCCTCAGCTACAGACCGCACTGCTGCCGTGCAGTGCGCTGCAGAAGGTGCTCTGGAGGTCTCAGCGGCCCGCCAGCTTCCTGGACCAGGCAGC
Organism: Geosciurus inauris; assembly: GCA_004024805.1. Taxonomy (NCBI): domain Eukaryota; kingdom Metazoa; phylum Chordata; class Mammalia; order Rodentia; family Sciuridae; genus Geosciurus; species Geosciurus inauris. The sequence continues at coordinate 166,443 of PVHX01001554.1, forward strand.
TCACTGCTGGGAGTGGAGCCCCGACCCTTCAGACAGGCACAGCCTTGCAGTCCATCCAGCTCTGGGAGGTCCCTGCTCCCGGAGACGACGCCTTCAGAGGGCTGCACTGTATTTCAACAGATGGGCATTGGCCAGAGGCAAGGCAGGCGGTCCTGCAGCACATTGGCAGCAGAAGCAGGCGAGGCCAGCACCGCGGGTGGTGAACACCACGGGAGGGGCGCGTGGGCCTCAGCCTCCCCTGCCCCTTGCAGGCCTGGGCTCCTTAGTCACCCGTTGCCGTCCTAAGTTCACCTTTGTTTCTCTTTTGTAAAATTTCCCATTTTCTTGATTTCTCCTCCCAAATTTTAGGTTTGTTTGTGTTTTTTAAACTAAGAAAATGTGAGCATATTGTGGGTTTCTTTTCAAAATAAGTATATTTCCAGCTTTTGACCAAGGTGGCTGATGCTCAGGACTCAGCATTGTTCCTGGTCACCATGACGAAGGCTGTGGACACAGCATTGTTCCAGGTCACCGTGATGAAGGTACTGGGAACGGTCCCCACACCCAATGTCATGCACATGCCCCTGTCAAAGCATCAGGCCATGCAGGGAGAGGCGTCCCCACGCTGCTGACTTTCATGTGGACTAGAAGCACCACAAGAAAAGCAAGTGATGGGAAAATCCTGTGACGAAATGAACACTGCTCAGGAACTCGGAGGCCAGCAGTCTGGCCCTGGCATGGCCACTGCTGGCCTTGTCTGCACCAGCAGAGGCTGGAGGGAGGGCAGCCACCCCCAGAAGAGGACTAACTTAGCAGTAACTAGTTATTTAGAATCCTTGATTCCAGCCACCCCTGGCAAGGCGTCCTGCCGCATCTCTGTGGTGGAGGCTGCCCTGAGGGCATTTTTCCATTCAGAGAGAGGGCATGGAGGTAACTTTTGAAAGCCAGCAGTCTGCAGCTGGGGAAAGGGTCCTCTCCAGCATGCCAGCAGCTATGCCTCGTCTCAGCCTCAGGCCTCGCGGCTGTGAGAAGAGCAGCCCTGTGCACTGGGAGCCTGGCCACACTGAGGCCCCCTGGCTTCCTGGCCCTCTCCTCCTTCCTCTACACAGTCCCAGGTGATGTCATTTCTGAGTTGCTGGTGCTTTCAGACAACAGGAAAATGTGGACTAGTGTCTTCACAAAGACTTTCTTCAGCTATTATGCTTTGGAACTCTAAACTGCAGCTGGTTGTAATTTCTCTATTGCTGCCCCCCACTTGTGAGCCTGTGATCAACCACACTTTTCAGTTAACTTTTGGACATGATTTCCTGGACTTTCTTCAACATATGTGTGATACCTGTAGACAGGTCCTGACCATTCTGGGTCGATTCCTCGTCATCTGGCAGAGCTTGGAAGACATAGATTAAGGTTTCTTTTGTTCTGGGAAGTCTTCTCCGGTGGTTTTCCACAGTTGGTTCAGGGTGGCAGTTCCAGTTGTATGTGTGTTGTTTCGACCTTTCCTCCACAACCTCCCTTGCCACTGGCTCTGACTGTCTTGCCCCATTCGGTGTGCCTGTCAACCTCACGTCAGTCTCTTCTGTAGGTGCTTCACTGGGATTTCTGAGTAAATCTGCTCTTTATTTCTGAGATGATTTTACTTCCACTTTTCCCCTGGATTCAATGAAATCTCATTTCATCCTACTTTTTAATTTTTCATTTTGATTATAGTGATTTGAATCTTTGTGTCTCACATATGATTGTGGAGTATAATTAGTTTAGAAGGGCAAGCTACAGTCTGAGTTGGCTTTATGCTTCTTTTGTGGGAATGAAAGGGTGATTCCCACTTCCCTGTTGGCTGTGGTGAGTGTTCTACTGTAGTCAGGGAGTTCATCCCAGGACCAAGGGCTTCAGGGCTCTGGGGTGTGTGGATTCCTGGCTCAGCAGCGCCTGGTCGGTCCATTGATGAAGCAGGCCTTCCTAGGAGGCCTCTGGGTGGCAGGGGTGGTGGAGGAGCCTGTGGCCTGCTGTTGGACTCTCTTCCTAGCACGAGACTTTACACTTTCCCCGGCTTCCAGAGAGTGCTCTGCCTCTGGGCACTGCCTTCCCTGGGCGCAATGCACCTTGAAGACTGCAGGCCAGATCACCGCTCCTCTGAGGCTGCTTCTCCCAAAGCCAGCACGCCTCCACCTCTGCATCTGGGTGGTTTTCCTCGTAGTGCTGGTGATTTTACATTGGCCCCAGCCTGATGTTTCCTCTCTTCTTTCTTTTTTGTAGTTCTGAAAAGCGCTTTGGGTCACAGCAAAGCCATGTGCAGGAAGCATAAAGGATAGCTCTCTCTGGGCTTCATGCACAGGTGAGGTTGAATTCAAGCAGCTTCTGTCATCTAGTGTGTTGAGAGAATGATGCCTTTTAAAATATTTATCTTAAAATTTTTATTTTTGGAGATAATTTAGGGAGGTGCAGGTTGAGAAGCTATAGTCTATCGAGTACTTTATAATTGACAAAATATATTTCTTTTCAAATCATAAGGATATTTTTAACTTTTTGCTAATTGTAAGCAACTGTCTGGCTGGGGTGCAGCTCAGTGGTGGAGTGGAGTGCGTGACCAAGATGCCAAGGGCCTGGGCTCTATCACCAGCACAAACAGAAAAAAGGAACTGTTAGAGACAAAGAGACTCTGTCACGAGGAGACACCAATAGCCCCAAGGTGTGAAGACACTATCTGATATCGGAAGCAATGTAGACCACTGCATCTCCGTGAAGCCGGAGGCAGGCGCGTCGCAGTGTGCCCAGCCGCTACTCCAGGGCACCTCTGGGAGTCACTTCAGCCTCTCGACTCCCAGAAGCCTTGTGATAAGACACGTGCCGAACACAAGATTCCTGTGCAGTGGTGGCCTCGGCATTGTGCCTGTGTGCCAGAACTGGACACAGCAGGGCTGGCTGACTGGGCTCCTTTGAGGCTACGAGGCAGGACAAGTGAGGCCACCGGTGAGCTGCTGTCGAAGGCCACAGGACAGTGTGCTTGCCACCACAGCATTCTTCCAGAATGACATTTTCCATGCATGTGTAAAGAGGAAAGCAGAGCGTTACCAGTGCAGACCGGTGCCCAGCTCAGCTCTGCGGCTGTAAAAGCGGCGAGAATGGAGACAGGGCCACGGAGGCCTGAGCCCCACGAACCCACGGACTGGATCTGGCCTTTGTCTCACACACAGAATCTAGAGTCAGCTTTTGAAACTGAATTAGCACGAGACACTCTAAGACATGTCTGCTTGGAACAAGGCTGTGAGACCTAGCCACCCCTTCGGGTACAGAAATCTGCAGAGCTGCACACCTGTGGCTCCTGGGCTCCAAGATGCAGGAGGCCCCTGCCAGGAGACAATGGAACCCTTGTTCTTGGAAGAGCCCCATCCTGGGTGTGTTGACAGGGGGCTTAGGGTGAGCTATTTGCCACCTGAAGGCCATTCCTGGGCTCTGACGTCTGGCATGCTTGAAAGTTCACGAGTAAACTGATCTGCGGCACCCGCTCTGCTCCAATTCACCTGAATGTTGAGCTGAGCTGTCTGTGGGCCACTCAGGAGCACAGCATGGTCTTCAGGGTCCCTCCTGACTGTTGACCAGCACCTTCACAGAAGGGAGCATCCCTCAGCACACCTGCATTAAGGAAAGGCACTGTGAGGCTCGGAGGGGTCCGGTTTCCTGAGAAGTGGGTGGTGAAGGAACTCAGGGCCTGTGTGAGGGACTTCTTGGGAAGGCAGGGTGGTGGGAAGCAAAGAGCATGGTTCTGGCCATGTGGACTGTGGCCAAGCACCCAGGTCTGCCACAAACACTGCATGGCCCCAGGCAGGGACGAACCCTCGAACTCCAGATCTCTCTGCTGTAAAAATACCCTGTTGCCTTCCATCCCCCAGCCCAGCGTCACAGCGGGGAGAGCAGTTCCTCGGCCCAGTGCTCCAGCCAGAGCAGCCTGCACAGCCACTGAGTGCTAAGCTGCAGGGCCAGTCCACGGAGGCAGCACGGCTCACCCCTCGGGCAGTTTCTGCCCTCAGTGCAGGCCACAGGCAACCAGCCCCTCACCACCATCCCCGGAGTCCGGAATCACTGCTGTCCCCAGTCTCAGTGTGCACCTGCTCACAGGACAGGGCCACATCACCCCTCCTGTCCTGGGCACTCCAGCAGCTCACAGAATGTGAGACGTGCCCACCTGCACACGGCCTCCAGGGTAGCCTTCTGTCCCAGGCCTGGTGACGTAGGGCCTTTGGTCCTGCTGTTGAGTTGGAGATTCCTCGGGGACACCCACGTGGTGGCTGTCACAGTGTCAGAGGCCGCCCTGGGCCTTCCTTGATCTCTGGGCCCTCTGTGCCCCTCTGGGACCCCGGGGCCACTCTATGGGCCTCATGTTGGATCCAGTGCCTGGCTTACAGGAGAAACTTGAGAGAGAGCTGCACAGAGCCCAGGGCCTTCCTGCGACTGACTCTTGGAGAACGGGCTCTGCTTCCTTGCTCTAACAGGGTCCCTAACCAGCACCTGCAAGCGCCCAGAGAGAACAGCTCCGCCCTTGGGTACACAGAAGAAAGACAATAAAAATGCCCAAATGGCCAAATCCCGTAGGAAGCTGAGCACCAGCGTGGGTGTGTCCAGCTTGCTCCGAGAGTGAACTCGAGGCGAGGGGCAGACCTTCTGTTCACTCCAGTAGAGACGCTGCCTTCGTGTCCGAGAGTGGGAGCCCAGGTCAGACAGTGCACTGTGGGTCACTCTTCTGTGTCCAGGACTCCTCAGGAAACTCAGCTCGCCTGATGGCCTGGCCTACACAGCAGCCTCCCTCCCCTCAGGGTGAAAGCTCGGTACCCGAGGATCCCTGAGGCAGCCCCTGGATCTAGAGGGTGCTGTGCCAGGCCCCAGGTGGCCTTTGCCTGACGGGATGTGCCTGGGGCCTGGGCAAGGCCAGCTGGGCATCTCTGCAATGTCCTCATCCTGTGAGACCTGGGAAAGGACCCCAGTGGCGAGGCCAGCCACTGCACCCAGCCCTGGGCGCACGCCTGGCCATGGCCTCATGGGGCGTCCACACCTCTGCCCGGGCTGACACAGGCATGGCTGCTTTTTTAGTCATAATATCCAAAATTCACAGTCTTAATTCAGGGAAAATCTACCCAGCTATTTCCATGTATTTTTAAATGTTAACTAGCAGACGGAGGTTTCTTTTTATTTATATATGCATAGCAGATAGCAAAACTGTGACAGAAAAAGAAAAACAGACTCAACTCAGCTGACGACAGGAAGACAACTCCAGAGTGGGGCCCGGAGCTGTGTCCCTTGCTGGCCGCCGGACTCAGAAGGACCTGCGGCATGTCGGGGCTCAGCCACCTCTGGGCTGACCTCAGCGAGATGACCCGTCCTGGGGTCCTGCAGTCCCCACAGGTGATGCTGCCCGTGGGCACAGTGTAGGTTTCAGGGCTGAGCCTGCATCTCCCTCACACACATCACACGCCTGGGACTGCTGGCTTAGCAGGTCATCCCCCAGGCGTCTGCACAGCAGCGAGTGTCAGAGTGAAAGGGTGACCTTCCTACAGGAACATCAGCTGTGGCTGCCAGCCCCTAGCTGCCCAGAAGAGCAGAGGGACCAGGGGGCAGGACAGCGCTGCAACTCCAGGCAGAAGAGTGACTCAGGCCATTCCCATTTTGAGCTAATTAACATTTTTCTTAAAATACTTGATGCAAAAAGTTACACAGAGTTCTGCAGTTACTTGAGATCCTACTCGTCAGGAACACCTGCTCCACAGAAGCACCCCGGGCGCTAGGCCACCCTGCCAGGGGGCATCTTGCCACCAGGGACCTGCACATCGCCTTCTTCACAGCGAGTTACTCCTCCAGCAGTGCATGGAGTCTGCATGCAGACACTCACAGACACAACCGCCTGGGAGACTGAAAACTTCACCTATGCACAGCCACATTCATCACCCGAAATACCCACGTGTCCACTGAATTTAGAGGGTGGAGAGAAGCACACAGCTCCACACAGCCCCGTGACGCAGGAGCCCAGCTGGTTGGGCCTCTATTTAGAGCCTGTGACTGGAGGCCCAGGAGCCTCTGTGCTGCCGCTCTTGAACAGCAAGGCTGGGAGAGACAGCAAAGGGAGATGCAGGGAACCCTCTGTGCAGCCAGTAGGTCTTGGATCTTGGAGAAATTTTCTGTTATCATCTTTTGCTGTGTCCTTGACACCAATCCAGTGCTGGAGGGGACACACAGTTTAACAGGCGTTGAAGGCCTGAAACTATCTCCTTCTGTATGATCTTGGCCATTTCTTGAAAATACTCTGGAATCTGTTAATGCTTCATACATAAAGGGAAGGAACTCAAACTCAAACCTCCGTGCCCTCCGTGCCCTCCGACCCCTCCATGCCCTCTGTCCCCTCTTGTCCTCTGTGCCCCTCCATGCCTCCCTATGCCCTCTGTCCCCTCTGACCCCTCTATGCTCCTCTGTCCTCTCTGTGCCCGTCTGTTCCCTCCATGCCCCTCTGTCCCCTCTGTCCCCTCCGTCCCCTCTGTGCCCCTCTGTGTCCTCTGTGCCCCTCTGTGCCTTGGTGGCTCCTTGCTTTTCCCGCTCTGGTAATGCAAGAAGAGATCAAGTGCCACGGGCGCCCCAGCACCCCTCTGCAAGGAGCAGGGCTGGGAGGGAGGACGAGGCCATCTCTGTCCTGCACCCCAGCTGCTGGGCACCCTCCACTCACACCTTCTTGTTTTGTGATGGGGCAGAGGACAGGCATGTTGCCCAGTGTCCTTCCAGTGAAGACCTGACCACCAGCTTCCAGTCACAGTCTTGAATGAGACTCTGGTTACTGACATGGAGGTCTCTCCCCCGGGAGTAGATGTGATTGACCAGGCTTTTTCTCTCTATGCTGGAAACCAGAGCTTCAATCCCCAGGGGCTGGTGGGGGCACATGGGTCCCTGGGCTGTGAGCTCCCTACAAGCCACAGTCAGGGTTGCCTCTGCCTGACACTTGTGCAAGGTCCTGGCAGGACAAGGCACATCTGAGACGTTTGCACTGGATTCATAAACTGTTCTTTGTAATTGGACCCTTTACATATTTAGGTATTTTCTTAATAAACACCCATTTTTTTTATGAAACAAAAACTAAGTGCCACTTTTCTTAGAAGGTGCTCTTTTTGATTTCCCTGTGATCGTGAGGTGCGTTTGGAGGACAGTCTGTCTTGTCGAGGTGTGGGAGGAATTTCTCAGAGGATGTGTCCACCCCGTCTCCCACAGGACTTATTATTTCAGACTCAGGAATTTGATCTACGTATTTAAAACACTTCCATATGTTTGGCAATATTAAGATTGACAAATGTTTAGGGGGAGTAAAAGAACTCAAAAACTCAGTAGATGTATCTGAAAATGATTAAGATCCTTTAGATAATGCAAATATTTTAAAAATTATAATGTATATGCAAATAAATTATTTATTACAAAGCAAAAAGTTCAAACCATTTAAAAGATTTTAAAAAGATTTCTCTCAAGCACTGGGGAATGGCTAGATCAACGCTGGTGAGCAGGTCTAAGGGCACATGTGGACAGTGGGCTGTGGAGGAGGAGGACACCAGACTCTCCTGGCTCCTGGTACAGCTGGAAGGTCCTGGCCACCACCAGCCCATCCACCCTGACAAGGAAAGGTCGAACAAACTGGAAATCAACACACCCAGGAACTGAGGTCACAGGGAAAATCCAGCTTGGGCTTCCTGGGTCACTAAGGGGAAGGAGCAAGAGGTGCTCCCAGAGGGCACAGTTCAAGGACACTGGCTCCCGAGCCAGGAGCCCTAGGCACAGGACTGTAAAACACCTCTTCCGTAGGTCCCTGGGAATGCCGCAGGAACAAGGCTTGGTGTAGGCGGTCACACGCTCTGCAGAGCTGGCAGGAGCAGGACCCCGGCCAAGGGCTGCTTGCCTCCAATGCTGCAGCTCCGCCCGGGAGGACACAGCCTCACACCCAGGCGGCCTGTGTGGGCTGCACAGGGCTGCCTCTCCTACTTTCCCCTCACGCTCGATGGCTGGCTTCCAGAGGACGTGCAAGACCTGGGCAGGAGAGAGCTGGACACTCGGCCTGGAGAGACGCAGCCAGTGCCCGCCTCAGTCCCCTGGGCTGCTCTGTCCCGTCTGGCCACTTGGGATATTCTGTGTGTCTGTACCATTTTACTGCCTCATTTATTGTTATTATTTCTGTGAAGAATGACATTGAAACTTTGACAGGAATCCACTGACCCTGCCATAGCCTGATTTGCACAGCATGGACATTTTAAAACATCAGTCCCTCTAATTCATGAACATGGGATATCTTTCCTTCTGTTTTGTGTCTTTATTTTCTTTTACCAATACTTTCTAATTTCCAGTACAAAATTTCCTTAGTTAAGTTCACTACTATTTTATTTTTTGATGGTATTGTATTTTTTAGATATTTTTTGAATATATTTTTAGACACTTTGTTGTTTGAGTATAGAAATGACACTAACAGGGCAGATTTTGGAATGACGAGACCATGCACCTAAAACAGCAATGATTGCTAAGCTATGGACCGTGATGGAGAAAGCAGAGAGCATGAAAGAACAGAGGGGCAAGGTAAGCAGAAAGGGGGACCCAAGGAGGAAGACCGGAGGGAAATGCAGGGCATTTCTCCACCCACAGAGCAATGGGGAGCCCTCAGGCAGGCCAGTCCGCACCTGCACCAGGGATTAAAGACGAGAGCAGAACACCCAGACGGGAAGGTAGAGAGGGAGCAGCAGAAAAGGCGAAAGGAAAGACTGCAGTCACAGGCGCTGGCCTCTGCAGGGGAACAAAGGACCGCAAGAGCCCGAAAGGAGAATTGACTGGAAAGCCTCCACAGGTAAAGACAGACACCAAACCACAGCTACAAGAAGCTGAGGACACATCCTGCAGGGTCAGTCTCCAGCCCTGGACCGACACACACAGTCGGACTACCCAGCTCAGGCTGTGGACAGTGTCAAGAGTGCCTGAGGGAGTGCCTCAACCCAGGGCAGCAGGGACAAAGCTGCTTCAGGCTATGGGGACACGGGATGGCCAGAGGCAGAGCAAGGCCATCAGTAGGGGAGGGAGACGCTCCTGGAAGCCCCATTCAGCAAACTGCCCCCTAAACGTGAGGCCCAAGGAAGGACTTCCTGCAACAAAGGCAAGTGGTGGGACTTGTTCCCAGAGAACGGCCCTGCCAGGACCTGCTTCAGAGAGGAGGCGCATCTGGGTCTCTGGAGCACCAGGGAGGAAGCCAGAGGAGAGCCCCGATGGGCGCTGGTGTCAGTGAGGCCTGTTCGCCTGGGTGGAGAACATGCCAAAGGATGTGCCCAGCCTCCTGCATGGGACAGACACGGTCTCTGAGGGGAAACAGGGCCAGGACAAGCCATGGCCAATGGAAACTGTCAGTGAGGGGTGGAGGGAGGGGGCGTGAGAGCTACTCCCTGCCACTCGAGGTTACGGTGAGCGTGAAATGACGCAGGAAACTCTCTAAGTGAGACACACCGAACACAAGCAAGCCAGGCCTCTGGTCTCAGCTCCTCCCCAGGCTGATTGACACCAGCCTTGCCCCGCCAGTCCCTTCTCAGCCAGCATGTCCTACCATGTCTGCAGGAGTGGCTTGTGCCACGCCATCGTCTGCTGCCTGCCCTCACGGGCCCGTGGGCTGAGTGTGCCTTCTGTGGACGGGCACATGTGGCTGAGGGAGGTCCAGGGTCCTGGGAAAGCAAGCTGTGTGGGTGCTATGTGGGCAGTTTTCCTGAGCATGCAGATGGCAGCTGGTTTCCACGGCCGTAGGAGCTCCATGCCTGCTGCTGCACTGTGCCCACCTGCCCAGGGCCTGGTGGAGCATTTGGTGATCATTAGACTTCAGAAACCGAGTTGAAGATTTGGCTCGTCTCTGCTCAGAGGCACGGCCCCTGCTGCCCACAGGCATGACTGCCACCTGCCCAACTCCACCGTTTTACCGATTGCCCCACAGCATGGAGCCAGAGTCGTGCCGCAGGATTCAGGCTGCTTCATCTACTCTTGGAGTCAGGGGCACTTAAGGATAAGTAACCCCTTCTCGGGGGAGTGCAGCAAACCTGGGTGGGGGCTCCTCCAACTACAGGGCGAACGGTTGGGAGAACCTCAGAACCGAAACCCACGTCCTGTGTGGTGCCCTCTGCCCTTCACTATGGCTCATGCGGCTTCCCTACCTGCAGCAGGGACCCAGAACCTCATCCCCAGAGGCCTCTCACCCAGGAGGATGCTAGGACTCTCAGATTTGGATGGAAAGGGCAGCAATGGCCTTTGCCAGGGCCTCTCCTCTGTGGCCACAGCTGCACACTCACTCTGGCCCAGGTGTACCTGCCCTCTTCTCGTCCCTGGGAGCTCTCTTGCAGCTCCCACGGGACCTCGCCTGTCTCTGAGTGTCTGGCAGGCCCTGGGAACTCGGTGTGACCTTGCACATGGGCATGCAGGGCCACAAGGGAGGCGACTTGACCTTCAGCAATGTTGGAGAGGATAGCAGGTCATGTACCTCTCTTGCTGGCTGGGGAGCTGCTGCGTGGCCTCTCAGGCCTCTGTCGGCTCAGCAGAGAAGGCTGCTCAGCACGAGTCCTTGTGAAACCTCCATCCATCTCTGTCCACTTGACCTGGAGACCTACAAATCTCATCTTGCTTGTTCCACACACATTCGTAAGCATTAGCTACTAACGTGCACCAACACTGAGAGTGTGCAATACTGAGAAATTTAAGAAAATGTAAGCACCAAATGAGAAGCAGGAGGTTGGAGGTGCAGTCAGGGTCCCTGACTACGAGCAGGTCTTGCTGGGGCCTCTCACGCGCCCAGTCTCCCCTTCCCCCTGCTCTGTCCACTGCCATGGCCTGGACGTCTTCTCCTTGAAGGGACATGCCCTCCAAGTGCTGGTGCCCAGGACAGCAGCAACACCACACAGGAGACCCCCTCCTACTCAGCCTGCAGCACTGTGGCCAGCAGCAGGGTCCATGTGTTAAGCAGCTGTCCAGGATTCCATGTGTCCACTGGGGCATCCCTGTGCGGTCTCCGAGGAGGCTGGTGGCAGTACTCTGACCTTGACGTGGAGACCATCGCGCTGCAGGAGCCTAGCTTCATTTCTGACTCTCATCACAGAGAAGCGAGACTGGGCCTCTAGGCCTTGGATTTGAATCGCCACGTGGTGCTCCAGGGACTAGGCCTGGATAATTCCTCTGAGCCCTCTGTAATCTGCTGGGGTTAGTATCCTCATGTGGACACTGGCCGCAGGTCATCTTGGCTGTCCCAGGGGATAGAAAATTGGAGGGTTCTTGAGAGAGTCAAGACCTTGAAACTGCATCAGATTCTAATTGCACTGGAAACCTTCCAGCTTCCCCACCAGCGCAGCGTGTGGAATGTGGCTAGTCTGCTGTTTCCTAGAGCTGAGCCGAGTTGGAGCAGCCAACTGAGCATGGCCATTTTTTAAGAAGCATCTGGTTAAGCTCGCAATCATTGAAACAGCGAAATGAGACCAGCCTACAACCACAGAACACGCAAAGAACAGAGGATGTGCCTGCAGATGGGGTGCCGCAGCCCCCTCCCAGACAGCAGAGGCAATAGGCAGGGGAACCATGTGACTGGGCCAGTATCAGCCTCTGGTCCTGCTGGTGGAGCTATTGCCACAGGGCCAAGGCTGTGCTCACTCTGAAGTGCCTGTGCAGCACCATTAGGTGCAAACTGAGGTCAGCGTCCAGGCAGAAAGGGCTGCGGCCAAGTCCTGCACTCTCCTCAAGAAGGTCACCCTGAGCCGGGTGTGGTGACACACACCTGTAATCCCAGCACTTAGGGAGGCTGAGAGGAGGATAAGAGTTCAAAGCCAGCCTCAGTAATGGTGAGGCGCTAAGCAACTCAGTGAGACCCTGTCTCTACATAAAACACAAAACAGGGCTGGGGGTGTGGCTCAGTGGTCGAGTGCCCCTGAGGGATGTGGCTTAGTGGTCGAGTGCCCGATACCAAAAAGAGAAAAAAAAAAAAAAAGGTCACCCTGGGTGAGCTGCCAGGGGCAGGGTGCATCATGGCCTCTGCAGGCTTATGAGCAGGGGCTTTGGGTTCGCTGCCCCTGATTTACTCTTGCAAGTACTCAGAGCACCTCCCAAATAATGGAGGTCGAGAGCTGCTCCCTTGATGCTGCGTGGCTCCCGAGTAGAGACCGCAGGAAACATGGCTTCCTGGAGAAGCCAAGCTGAGAGCCTCAGGCCACGCAGGGCTTTGCTGATGGCGCTGCACGGCAATTCCCCACCACCCGAAGCTCTCGTTCACACCGGGGTCCACTCAACACTGCCTTCACCAGACGATCTCTTCTCTCGGTGGAGCTTGTGAGTCTCTGTGGTGAGCAAGCGCGGGGGGAAGGGCAGGAGCACACTCCCTCCACGACCAGTGTGCCGGGTGCACAGCTCTGCGAAGGCCAAGGCTGGCACCCCTACCATGGCATCAGGAAGGCGTGGCGCGGCTCGGGGGCGTGGCAAGGCTCAGGCCCCGACCCCTGAGGAGCCAGACCACCCAGTCAGCCAGGCACAGGCGTCCCTGCCTCCACCAGATCAGCAGATGACCCTGAGGTCACTTCTGGAAAATGATTTGGAAACGTTTAAAAGTGGTGGGGTGAGAGCAGGGTCCTGTGACATGAGCAGAGGACCGGGGAAGCTGGACGCTCCACGCAGCGGCTTGGGAAGCAGCGTCTTGCCAAAACTGCATGCAGGGGAGGCCCAGCAGGAAACCCAGGCCTTCCTGGGCCCCAGCCCTGGCCTTGCCAGGACCTGGGTGTTGGATTCCAGGACAAAATACCTTCAAGGCCAGATAAACACGTCTGCACAACATGGAAGAGAGAAAGGCAAGGGCGGGAGACAGGAGAGAAGGCGGCAGGGGCGCGGGAACAGGTGGGCACGAGCCATTGGCGGTCTGGAGCGCAGGACAGGAGGCAGGGTGGGCTGCCCAGGGACGAATGGACAGCTGCGAGAAATGCACTGTGCTTCCTGAGCACCAGCCGCTGGGCGGACGGCCGCCTGTGGTGACAGGAGGGGGCAACTGCCAGCAGTAGCCTGAGCAGAGGGTACAGAGCCACGCCACCTGTGACGTCTGCACCTGGCTCTTGCGCTCTCAGATGCTGCTGTTCGATGGTGCTGGTGCACACCTGGGCCAGCCCGTTGGAGTTTCCATCTTTCTTATCTATTTGTCTATCTAACTGGCCTCCTGAGCTTCCTGGCAGCCAGTGTCCCCAACTTCATGGGTTCCTTTGTACCTTTCTGAGGCAGCAGAGGAAACCAACTCTGTTGTCTGCATGCGGTGCCCTGTGAGGTGACCTGGCAGCAGCCTTGTCCGTGGGCTCTCAGAGCACGTAAGCAGCATGTCTGCCTCCCACATTGTTGTCTGAAGACCTGAACGCGACACATGCTTGGTGAGGGCTGCCCAGGGGAGGGCAGCTGTGTGCTGGGATCTGAGGAAGACGTCCCAGTCCCAGCCGCGTTTGGTAGGAGCAGGCGGGCACCTAGAGAGCAGCCTTGCACGCTGCAAAGTGTCCTCCTGAGTGGCTTTCAGCCTGAGCCACCGAGCAAGGCGGAGTGCGGGCGGGTACAGGAAGACACCGTTTTCACAGGAGAGACCTGCTGGGGAGACGGCCACTCAGCCCACCAGCAGCCAGCACCAGGGACATGGGCCACCTCCCCATGCCTGGATTGCTCTCTCAGACCCAAAGTGTTATCCCAGTGCCCTGATCCTCCTCAAACCTGTCACCGGGCAGAGGTGCCCTGGGCTACCTCAGGGACAGCATGGACCCCCCTTCCAGCATCCAGGGACACCACACCCAGGAACCTGCAGCTCCCCAACCTGCCTTCCTGTCCTGGCACCTCACTGCTCCTCCTCTGAGAGCTACCCAGAGAATCAGGTCACCCCAGACCACAGAGGAACACAAACAGAACAAGGCAACGTCTACAGACGCCTCTCTCCACTAGTGCAGTCACAGGAGACAGAACAAAGCCACAGCCAAGGCCTGCTCCGAGCTTGGACCCCCTTCCTGGAGCCACACAGGAGCACAGACGTCCACACCACTGTTGTGCCAGCTCCGCTCATACTCAAAGTGCATCACGCTCAAAAACAGTGAGGAGACGGAAGCAGCAGCCTGGGCAGAGAGACCCTGGACAAATAATTGGCTATCAGACCATCTTGCCTGCAGCACAGACTTCGGTGTGGCACTCTGAATAGGTACCACAGCGCAGAGAAAGAATAAGTTCTGTGCTTTTGAAAGGAGTAAAGGTGGACATCATGCTGTGCCGAGAGGCCAGAGGTCGCCGAGGTCTTGGCGCGGCTGCACTTTGACCCTACAAGTCCAGGAGTGAACATGAGAAAGATGAGAGAGAACATGAGAGGCCACGAGACCATGAGACCACACTGGGTGCCCCAAGAGAATTGGTCCACAGCCACCAAACCCAGATCAGCACACACTCACACCCAGGCACATTTACAAAAGAGAGGAGGGAGACGGCAGAGACGGATTCATACCTAGGATAAGACCACCAGAGAGGAGGGGATGGCAGAGACAGATTCACACCCAGGATCAGAGATGCCAGAGAGGAGGGGATGGCAGAGACAGATTCACACCCAGGATCAGAGACTCCAGAGAGGAGGGGATGGCAGAGACAGATTCACACCCAGGATCAGGATGCCAGAGGGGAGGGGATGGCAGAGACAGATTCACACCCAGGCACAGAGACACCAGAGAGAAGGGGATGGCAGAGACAGATTCACACCCAGGCCCAGAGATGCAGAGAGTGTACACAGATGATAGAGTGTGGGGCAGCAGTGTTCCTCGGGGGATGTGTGCTTCATGGTCCTGAGGAAAGCAGGCCCCAGTGGCTGAGGGAGACATTGGAGCCTAGAAAAGCAGCTTTTCTGTGGTCTGAGGAAATGGTGAGGACCAGATTACCCCCTTCCGCAGTGAAGCCACAATCTGCCCTCGGAGTGCTGTGAACCGGGGTGGGGCATCCTACTGGGTTATTTTAACACACCTGAAGAGCTGAGCTGTGAGCACTTGCCTGTCTTTTGCCTGGATTTCAGAAGGCGGGGGCATGGCCCAGCTCTTGGTGTGCACTGGTGAGCCTGAGTCTTCAGGCTGCCTCTCTCTGGCCCTTCCTTCGGCTCCAGGCCTGGGAAAGCTGTCAGATTGGCTGGTGGGGTATTTTCTGTTGTCCGCTTGGGAGGAGAGCCACTGCCAGGCTTCATAAAAGCAGGGTATTTCGGGAACGTGCAGCGTCTGGCATACGGGGAAGATAAACCCAGAACACAGAGTCACTTCCTGCTCCTCCTTGCACCACTGGCATCAGGAGTGGACCCTGGACTCTGGATTAAGATACAGCGGGAAAGCCCATGGTCCTCTAGCCAGTGACCTTGGGCAAGCTATTTAAACTCTGTGCCCAAGTCTCCAGCCAGAATAAGAGCAGTGAAACTGCTCACAGGGTTGAGGGAGGGACAGGGTGAGACAGGAGCAAGTCCCTGTAGAGATGAAGGTCTTTATGGCCAACGCATCACACCCCCCCAACATGGAGACTATATAGAGTGACTGTGGCCTCGCCAGCCCGACATCACAGACACAGTCAGCAATCGATTACCGTCTCTAGGGTTCGTCATGCTCTCCCAGGAAAAGCAAGAGGGCCCCAGGGTCTGCAGAGTGGGGAGCTGGTGGAGTATGCGTGCGGCACAGGCCCTGTGAGCAAGTGGGCACTGGGCAGGGCAAGGGGCACTGGAGGCCGTTTCATGGGATGTCCAGAGGACAGGACAGAGATTTCAGTATTTGAGCAGGATCTTGACAACCAGCAGAGAAGTGGGCCAGGAAGAGCCAAGCCTGTGCAAAGGCCCTGGGGCAGATGCCTGCAGGTAGCAGAAAGCAGGCAGGTTTTCTAAGCATTTCCTCCCCAGTGTTCACATTCTAGAATGCCCACCTAATGGAGGCTCCTCTTCAGAGTGTCCAAGTGGGCCCATGACCATCTCTCACCCCAAGGACAGCAGGTGCAGGGCATGGTTGAGTTTTTATTTTTCAGACAATTGAATGGGGCAGAGGAGCTCAGTGGTGTGTGACTGACTCTGCTCTCCCTCTGTCTGAATTCTGCCCAGTGTCCAGGGTCTCCTCTGCTGAGTCCTCTGTGGACTGTGGTCAGCAGAGCCTCCCTCACCACCCTGTTTTTCCCTGTGTTGACTCTACAGATGTGGGCTCAGATGCTGACTCAGATGTTGGAAAAGTGTTCTGACTCTAGGAGCCTTTGGCTTTATTCATAAGATCTGGACCTGCCTTGGAGTGTTCTCAGGGAGCACCTGGTCCCACGTGCATCTGCACATGCCTGCACATGCTTGTCTGAACAGCCACACATGCACACGTGGAGGACTGTACAAGCATGAAGCTGTGCACATGCAGGTACACACATGCACACACGTCTACGAGCACACACAGGCACACAGGTATGTACACACATCCACACGTCCGTGGCAACACATGCACACACATGAACATGCACATGATCCCTGGCGAACATCGGGCCCATGTCCCTCTCTGCTATGGACCGACAGCAGGCAACAGCAGCATGGTCGTGAGCTCACAGCAGGTGAGGGGAATCCAGCTGCATTACCATGGCACATTTGAGTGACAGCAGCCGCCCCACCAGAGTTTGTCCCTGCCCTGTGCTGGCACACCTGGATCAGCGTGTGCAGGGAATGTGGCCTAGCCTGACACCACTCCCCTGCTCAGTGCTCCCATCCCTGGCCAGCAGGCCAGCACATGCTGGAACTGTCCCCAGGCAACAGAAGTGCTGAGTGGGCAGAGGCCAGAACCCCTCCCCAGGGTGTGCTTGTCAGGTTGAGTGCTCTCAGGACCCACATCCTCAGCCTCCTGGAACTGCATAG
Source organism: Geosciurus inauris (assembly GCA_004024805.1). Lineage (NCBI taxonomy): Eukaryota > Metazoa > Chordata > Mammalia > Rodentia > Sciuridae > Geosciurus > Geosciurus inauris. The sequence continues at coordinate 183,328 of PVHX01001554.1, forward strand.
CACACACGTGGACTGACTAGGCTTCCAGACAGCGGGGACACCCAGTCACACAGCTGAGGCGTGCCCACTGCTGTGGACAAGGTTCTCTGCAAGCATATCTGATGCTGATGAGGGGCTGGGGTCACAGCGCCCTGAGTCAGGCTTTGCACGTGAGCCTTTGCAGAGCAGAGGGGTTGGTGGCTTGTTCTCACAGAGCTGATGTCCCATGGATGCACCCAGAAGTTCTGGGCATTTGGTGCCCAGATGTTGAAATACTTTTCTATTTATAAGAAAAATAAAAACATACGAGAACTTCTCTAAGGAAAATATCCAGCCTTGTTGGAGAAAAAGATGAGCCGTTTTCTTACCAGGTATGTCATTAAGAACAGTTTTCAGGCAACTCTGTGCCATAGAAGGACACTGGGTGGACACTCTCTAGGGACTGCAGACCTGAGCCTGCCTGCCCACACCCCACCCTGCTGGAACCAAGCCCTACACCTGCCTGTCTACTCATCATTCTTGAATAACATTATGGTTTCAAGTTTGAACTTTTCGTGCCAAGTATTTGTGTCCCATCCAAACCTCCTGACAGCCTAAGTTTGGAGCTGCTTATTATGAAATGCCCGTGTTATAGGTGTGAGGGGAAGAAGGAGACTCCATCTAGAGGACCAGGCGGATCTCCAAAGGAAAGGAGATGCTGGGGAGAAGCAGCTACTCTGAGGACATCCCATCTGGTACAGGAAGATTGCGATTCTGGAAAGGCCCGCCCCTGGCCAGCTGAGGCTGCCCCTCTGCATGGCCCAGGGTACCGACGTGGCTCACCCACTATTCCTCAGGAACTCAGTCCACCCAGAATCTTTGGGGAGCACCCACTCAGCATCATACCGTTGCAGGACCCCCGAGGGGGCCATCAGGGGAGGAACACACCCAGCCCTGCTGGGGAACAAGGGAGGCCAGCCAACAGACAGAGGAGCACAGTCACACGATGTCCCAGGGCAGTTTGAAGGGGACCCATCAGTGCACAGTGGGGGAGCAGTTGTAGAGAGTTTGCCGGGGCTGAGGAACCAGAGATGGCAGGTCAGGGATGGGGGCGGAGATGCTGGCGAAGGCTCTGAACCCATGTGTTGCCCTCGTGTGGCATCCAGACAGTGGCAAGCAAGGCTCAGGCCGGCAAGACTCCCAGCTGGTCAGGGCAGAGTCCTCCGAGGCAGGCAACATGGCCAGCAGCACAGGCTGAGCTGAGCAGGGTACTAAGGGCCAAGCAGGCCCCAAGAGCTGCCCGAAAGCAGCCAGGTGACTTGGGAAACTGGCCAGGGAAACTCCATTGAGGCTGTTGTGATGTGGTTACACAGAATGAGGGCGGGTGGCCAGCAGCCAGCAGCGGTGTCAGCTCCTGCGGTCACGGGACCTGGATGTGCTCAGAGCGTCTCTTCCGCCTGCCCCTTCATTCCCTGTCCTGGACTTGGCGTGGAGCCGGCGGCTGTGCCCACGAGAGCCCCTCCAAGCCTGAGCAGATGGGCCTGGGGGAACACCGCATGCTCCGTGTGGTCGGGACGTGGTGGCCGTTGACCCTCGGCTCTCCCTGGCTAGCGTTCTCGCCCTTGGTTCCTGTATGGGAGAACGCTTCTGTGCTGCACGTTGAACCAGTTTTAAAATTCACACCTTGGGTTCATCGTGAACACGATCACTACTCTGGCTCCTCGAAACCCACGACACAGCATCAGCACTTGAGAGGCCCCAGGGTGGACGGGCCTCTGAGGAGGGGCGGGGAGGGGACCATGGAGGGCCCGGAGGCACAGGGCCCTGGAGCAGGGGCCCAAGCCTTACCCGTTTTTCAAAGCAGCTGCTTGACTCAGGAAACAGGTTTTGCCGTCTTGATGTTCCAGAGGGAAAACTGCATCACAGCAACAGTGGATGGAACTTGGGCCAGAGAAGCTAAACATGTCGCAAGCAGCCAAGGTGGTGGCTGCACACTGGTGGCCCCTTACGAAAGTGTCACTTGGAGGCAAACTCCACAGATGCACTGTGCCAGGGAAAGGAACAGGCCTTCCAGCCCCGCCCTCTGCAAGGGCTGCACAGGTCTGGGGCAAAACACCTGTGAACTCCCAGCTGCTGTGGGTCCAGTCCAGTGCTGAGGTTGCCCCGTGGGCCAGGGCCTCCAGTGACCTTCAGAGCTGGCGGCCCAGCGCCTTCAACCCTGGCTTCTCCGGCCTTGCTTGGGGCCTTGACTCTCTCTGCGAGGCTTGGTTGTTGCTGAGTCCCACCAACTCGCTGTTCCTTCCCAGCCTTCTGTGGGTTCCCTGCCTGTGCCCTCTTCAGGAAGGACGGGCTCTCCACCCAGCCAACTCCCCTGCTGGCTCCTTGGTGCAGAATGACAGGCCACACCTCCACTCCCACCTCACGCCTGTCCCTGCGTCCACGTCCCCACCAGGGATGAGGTGTCTCTCAGGGGTGCCATGTGCATGGGCCACCTCACCTCGTCCTCCCAGACACGCCCCTCACGCAGCAGAACTGAGAAGTGAAACTGTGGCACCTGGGAAGACGCCGCAGAGGCCGGGGGTCACCACGGAATGGGCTGTGTGCAGAGAGATCCAGAAGTGCTCGGGCAACTTGGGCGGGCTGAGGGTGCACAGGAGGTCCATCTGCAAGCTTGCTCTTCCCGAATCCACGGACTGCCTGGAGGTCCGTGCTGGGAATGGACCTGCAGTGTGAACGCACCAGGAGGGTGGGCCTCAGAAGCAGAAGGGATTCTCAGCACAGAGGTCTGGGAGCTGCTCTGTGAGAGCACCGTGGGAGAGGAGGGCTGGGGAGAGAGGCTGCATGTGGAAGGCGGCTTGGGACCAGGAAGCAGAGTCCTAGGAACCCATCACTTGGTCGAGAATCAAGGAAGTGGGCCTCTGTGGTGAGTCTGATGCTGGACTTGAAGGTGAACCACCCACCCCACAGCTTGGACCTGCCATCCAGCTCCTGGCTTGGTGCCCTCCTGGCCTTGGTTCCCCCTGGCCTCGGTGCCCTCCTGGCCTTGATGTCCTCCTGGCTTCGATGTCCTCCTGGCCTCGGTGCCCTCTGCACAGCCCCATGGCCTACAGCTCTGGCTTTCCTTGTCTCCCCTAGAGGTGGGGGCCATGCCCAGCACAGGGGTGCCATCTGGCCACTGAGGTGTGGGAGCTTGTGAGGTAGGCTTAGAAGGTGGCTCCAAAGGTCTCTTGTGGCTCTTTGTCCTGGGCCACGCCTCACCTTCATGATGAGTACCTTGGGTGAGCGCATGAGGGCCTGCCAATCCAATTCAGAACCCACACCACCTTAGGACACATGAAGAAGGTCTGGTGGCACAGCTGGGCCAGCGTCTGCGGAGCCGAGGGGCCACCAGAGGCCCCTGAGAAGTAGTTTCTTGTTGGGGGGAGGCGAGGAGGGTGGCGGGGTGCCGGCTCCTCCCCGGGACTAGAGAAGCGGTTGCGTGAGAGGGTGAAGTTTTCCACAGCAGCACAGAGTGGACAGACAGGCAGATCCTGAGAGTGCCCACCACCCAGGCCACTGGGATGCAGACCCGGGCGAAGCTGGGCTGATTCTGGTCACAGAGTTGTCATCCCATGTGATCCTGTCTAAAAAAGAAGTTGTCCCAGGGGAAGGCAGAGCAGAGGAGCAGGGGAAGCACTCCAGACCACCGGGCTAGGAGAACGGCCTGTTTAACGCGCTGGTCGTCGCCCTCACGAGGTTGTGGCTGAGAGCGAGCAGACCTCACTCACCACGGGACACACACACACAGGCCTCAAGGTGCCTGGCAGGTGTAGAAACAACAGCACAGACTCAACAAGAGCAGATACATCAGACCAGAAGCACACAAATGTGAGGGAGAGACCTGCGGCGTTTAAATCAGACTTGGATTTTAAAGAAGAATCAAAGTGGACCAGCAGAAGACACACAGTGAGGCAGAGGCTGTGGGGCCCGCCAGCCTGCCCCAGGGGAGACTTCCCAGCATGCACCCACCCAGGAGATCTGCCACGGTCCGCTGACTGGCGCGGCCACCTAAGCTGGGCCACGTCTGTGCACGGCTCCCCGAGCCTTGTCTCAGGGACATGGATGGTGGTGTCAGGTGTGCATGTGGGATCCCTGTTTCTATCACAAACTAAGAGGTGTACACTCAGCTCAGGAAGCTTCCTTGTGACCTGGTTGGCACGTCGGTGCCCAGGAGCCATCCTGCCCTCACTGCAGTAGAGTCCGACTTTCAAACAACATGGGAGAGACAGCCTTAGGATCTCGGGGCGATCTTCCGGAAACCACTCCTTGCTGGAGAGCAGTGAGTGCAAACCAGTGCACTGACCATTTACTTGGAAATGTTTACTCTTGAGCATATTTTGGATGAGTTTTAGAATTGACTTTTCAAGTTTCACCAAAATCCTTTTGGAGATAGATAGTAATTGAATTAATTTTCCATTTTTAGTTGACTTAGATTACTTTGGGGAGAATTAACAGTTTTTGTATTGAAAACATTTTACAATCAATCCTATACCCTCCTAGCCATCTGGTACTGGAGAAAAATTACATGGTGGTAATTAACAGCTTTGAAATGGCGAGTTCTTCCGCACAGTCTGTCTCCTCAGCTGGGCTTCAGCCTTTCCTTCTCACACTGCTGTTTTGCACAACTATAGGCCTTGCACAGTTCTTACACCCAGGAGCTCTGGGAATCATGTGGAAGAGACTCTCCAGTGCTCACGGTTTCAAGTCGAAAGCTGCTGGCTTGTTCCTTCATGGTGTCACTCTGGGATGCACCTGGCAGAGGGTGCTACTTGCTCAGACTGTGACAGGTGCACTCAGCTCCATTTCCCCTTTCCTGGGGCAAGTTTTCCTCAGAAGTTCCTACCTAGCAGCCAAATCAGAGCAGGGCAGGTTTCCCCTTTCAGTGTTTAAACATCCAGCTTTTCTCCATTTCCAACTGCGCTGTGGTCACCCCTGAGAGGACCTTGGCATTGGCAGCACAGCAGATCACCCAGGAGCCTGAATCAGCACTGGGCCACATACCACGCCAATTAAGCAGTTTCCAGGATGGATGCAGGCTCGGCTGTGCACAGCCTCTGCAGGTGAGCCAGTGGTCTGACCTTTGACACTCAGGTGTGGTCCTCCGACCAGCAGCAATGGATCCCCCAGGAGCTTGTTAAATGTGCAATGCCCAGACCTCTCCAATCTGAATCTGTATCTTAGCAGGAATCTGTGTGCACACTGGAGTTTGAAAAGTGCTTCTCTAAAAACCAGGTCTCTGGGAACTAGAGGAGGTGGGGCAGGTTCCTGGCAGGGTTTATGGGGTAGGAAAGGGTCTTCCTCACATAGCTGGTCTCAAACTCGAGCGTGCACCAGAGTCCCATGAAAAGCTTCCGGGCTGTCTGTGGATTTTCTCTCCAGGAGGTTCATCGTGGCCAAGAGCCACATGCATAAGGCTCCAGGTGACACCCAGTAGACCACATAGACACAGTCCCACCTTGTGGCACTCCTGGACCCACTGCACTACCTGGGGATGGCTTTGGTCTAGCCGTCCCAAGGGAGCTCCACTTCTGCTTTCTCCAGTATGAGTCCGCTCTGTTCAACCTGAGGTTCCAGTTCCTCTGTCTTGTGTATTTTGTTTCTCATCTGACATTTGTTGTGAAATTTTATTCCTTTATTGTCATTTTGGTGAGATTTGATCATGAAAGAAGATAAACTTGGTTCATTGTCTGCAATGAATTCGAAGTCCTCTTGGTTGCTCTTTAGTAAATGTGATAGCCACTAAAATCTTTCTTGAGATATCAATTATATTTATTTTCAAGTCTTCTGTTTCACTCTCTTTCCTTGTTAGCACCTTTTCTGGTTAAATTTTATGTTTTGATTTCTTTCGTAAAGAAACTTTTATTTTGTGATGGTTGCAGATTTACATGCCCTTATGAGGTAGGTATAGGGAGATCTGGCTCAGATTTTCCCTGTGATAAAATCTTGCAAAATCACAGTAGAAAATCACAAGGATCTTGACTTAAAAGATGCCTTCCCTGGCAATCACTAATCTGCACTACATTTCTATAATTTTGTTTTTTAATGTTGTGTAACATTGTGTATATCATAGATACAACATTGCATCACATCAGGCATGATGTCACACTCTTATAAATGTGTGCATGAAACTTATTCTGTGGTTCATTTCAAGAACAACATATAAACCCAGGCAGGGAGTATGCACCTTTGAAACTGGCTTTTTTGCTCTGGATAATCCTCTGTGGACTCCGCAGGTCTTCCCAGGCATGAGGTTTCCTCCTTCTGTGCTGAGCAGCACCCAGCTTCACCGTACTCACTTTAAAGGATGTCAGGGCTGTTTACAGTGTTGGGCTCTTAAGAATAACCCTGATGTTCACATGTGTCCACAGAGTAATTGTTATGTGAACATTGTTATTCCTGAGACAAATGTACAGGAACACACTTACCTGCTCACGGGATCCTCACATTCCTAGTCTTCTAAGAAATGCATGCTCCTTCCTGAGTGGCTGTTGCAGTGCACATTCCCATCGGCAGTGCCTGAGCTGGCCAGTCTCTCTGCCTCCTTCAGAGCTCAGAGGGGTCACGCTTTCCTGTTTCAGGCCCAATAGTGTAGAGCAGCTTATGGTGGCATTGATCTGCCTTTCTCTGATGCCACTGGCCACACGCACACCCTGGTGTGTGGTGCATGTGTGTTTCGTGTAGTTTGCCCACTTTGCTGATGAAGCTGTTTGCTACTCTGCCTTTGGGTTTGGAGGGTCCTTGGTACTTGCACATGGTCCTTGCACATGCCTGCTCCGAGACTGGAAGTCAAATCCTCATCCTCTTAACAGTGTTTTTCCAGGCCAAATGTCTTAATTTTGGTGAAGTCCAATCTTTTAATTCCCTTTTTGATGGATTGTGCTTTTGCTGTGAAGTCTAAGAACTTTTTGCTTGCCCCGAGACTTTAAAGATTTTCTATTTTTCCTAAAAGCTTTATAATTGTATCTCTGGCATATAAGTTCATGATTCATTCAGAAATAATTTTTAGAAAGTGAGATTTAGGTGCTTTTTTTGCTACCACGCCATTTTCCAAGGCCAGTTGAAATTGTCCCATCTTGTGTGCTGCCTGCTGTGTTGTTCTGGGGCTTTGCTGCGGTGGTCTGCCTGTCCCCAAGGTTCAGGGGAGCCTGCGGGTGTCTGCTGGAGCATGGCCACGCTGCTGCCCCACATCCTCAGGCAGCTCCAGCACACAGCCACCTCAGTGTGCCTCTACAGATGCTGCTTCTCACGTTCCAGTTCAGCTGCTCTGCAGTGAGTGAGCATTTCATGCATACCTCAGGAGTCTGATCCTGCTGACCTGCCCTCTTTCCTGAGCAGTCCTCTGGGTGATAGAGCCAGGTGGGCATGCACAGCTGTTTCCTGCAAAACCTCCAGTGCACCAGCACCAGCAGGCTCTTACTGCCAGGCATCACCTCCTAATGAGACCTCAGCAGTGCCAGCAGGAGGAGGAGGTGAGCAGAGCACCGCAAAGTCCCCCTCATGCCACCTCCTTCAGCCTCAGGGACACCACAAGAGTGGGGGTGGCTCAATTCCTGCCCTTGACCTCCACTGTGATGGGCCTCCTCAGGCCACCTCTCAGCAGGAGATGGGTTGAGCAGGGCTCACCAGCCCTAGGTGTGTGGGAGCTGAGAGGGAGGGGAGCTCACCTGTCCTGTGTGGCTAGAACTAAGGAGGGGGCACAGGGGTTCTGGTTGGGTGAAACAGAGGAGTAGGGGCTCACCTGCCTTGGGTGGGAGGAGCTAGGGGGAGGGGCTCACCTGCCCTGGGTAGCTGGGAGCTGAGGAGGAGGGGCTCACCTGCCCCGGGTGGGTGGGAGCTGAGGAGGAGGGGGCTTACCTGCCCTGGGTAGCTGGGAGCAGAGGAGGAGGGGCTCACCTGCCCTGGGTGGGGGGAGCTGAGGGGAGAGGCTTACCTGCTCTGGGTGGATGGAGCAGAAGAGGAGAGGGCTCACCTGCCCTGGGTAGCTGGGAGCTGAGGAGGAGAGGACTCACCTGCCCCAGGTGGGTGGAGCTGGGGGGAGCTGGGGGAGGGGGCTGAGGGGAGCTGGGGCTCCCTTCTGCACTGTTCCCCAGGATCTGACTGCTCCTCAGGCTATCTGCCTCTCCCCTCCTCTGGGACACCTGGAACTTGGTGTTTCTCTGGAGGCAGGAGGCGTGGGAGGAGGGGTAGGAGCTGGAGCTGGGTCCTTCAGTGCTGCTGACCCCAGGTGCCCCTTCTCTTGCCATCTCTGTTGGCCTTGTATGAATGCACTCTGAGTGCCGGTCTCGTCTTCATGAGTGTGGGGCTAGGGGTCCAAAGCCAGACCCCTCCCTTCCCTTCCCTTCCTGGGAAGGCCTGTCATCCCCATTTTCCACTGAGCTCTGGGGAACTCTGCTGGTGCCCCTCCTGGGCCTGACTGGCAGGGTATCTGGCCCGGTCCCGCCAGTCGGAATGCCTCAGGTTTGCACCGGGAAGATGGCCCTTCCCTGCCATCTGTCTGACTTCCCCTTGTGCATGGGGCCTCCCCAGGGCTTAGCTGTCAGAAGGCCTCCCTTCAGGTCTGACCCCATCTGTGTCCCAGGTGGAGAGCCCCAAAGCAGGTGCATAGGTGGCATGCTCTCTCTACTTTGTGACCCCTAGCTCTTGCCCAGACTTGATATATGTGTCTTTGATTGACATCCATCTGGGGTCAAAGGGAGAAGGAAAACGGATATGCATGATCCATAAGGTGTCAAGTTCCAAGAGTTCTCTGTTAGGACAGGTATAAGCACTCTCTGTAAATCGGACTAGTCCCACATTCCACGTGTAAAAGACTCACGTCTCATCAAACGGTGGGCATGCTAAATGCAAGTGGGCCTTGTCTGTGGGTCATCAGGATCCCCAGAGCTGCCCGGCTCCTGGGCACAAGCAGAGGCTTGGTCATTCTGCAACTGCACACACATCATGCCAGGCATGGTCTGCCCTCCTGGGCACGTGTGTGAAGGAGAGCACTTGGGTGAATCAGGTGGCAGGCTGTCACTGGGTTTCGCTGTGCCTGGGCAAGCACAGCTGGCGAGAACAGGCACCTATCCAGCCTGCAGGGCTGACAGCTTGAGCCTCACTCACCACTTTAGAAAGCTGGGTGGTGTGTGAGCATCACTGTCACGCTGGACACATGGATCGAACAAGCAGAAACTGTGATAGCCGGCCTGGTGGCCACCTGGAGGGCAGCAAGGAGCAGGGTTGGGAGGGCAGCAGGGTGCAGCCTAGCCAGGCACTCACAACCTCCGTGCTCTCAGCTGCAGCAGGGCCTCCCAGGGCCTCAGCCACAGGTCAGCACAGTGGGAAACAGTAACGCAAACCCGTGTGAGGCCGTCTTCAAGCCAAAGAGCAGCAAGTGACCTTGGGGACACCTCATGAGCGCGGGGAGCCAGCCCACGACCTCCATGAAGCTTGCTCACCGCTGCTCTGCTGGTCAGAACACTAAAACAGCCTCTGCAGCAGGATATGAGTTTAAACTCCATAGGCTTTTTTCTTCTAGAAAATACCAGTGTGCTGTTTATAACACCACACGGATTTAAATTTGTATGATTTTTAAATCTGCTCCATTCTTTATTTAAAAAATCTTTCATCATGAAATTCACTGTTACAGAAAATAGCTTCCTGTACAACCAGCGTGAGCAGCTCTAGTTTTCGAGGATTCCCAGGGCAAGCGGCTTGCAGCAGGACCTGAGGTGCCTCCACTCAGAAGCCAGGCCGGCTGCCCCTAGTGCTGGGCAGGCCACGCTGCTGCACTGGGGACCATCCGGGGCAGCCTACCTGCCCCGTTTGATGGGATGACGAGGCCTGGGTCCTTTCTTTCCTTCCCACTACCATGTCAGTCCCAAACCCATCAGTCCCTCCGAGCCCAGTGTCCGGCTTCCTCGCTTCCTGCCTAATGGATCTTGCTAGTAAATTGGACTTTTCTGGTTTTATTGTCCCCTCAGGGGATCACTGCTCAACTGTGTTCATTTATTCTTTTTTATTCTTTATCTATTATTTACACAAGGAAACATTCCTGTTTTTCTTTCAGAAAATTCTGTTATTCCTGGCATTAGCAGAAGAATTTCTGTCAGTTTTATAAATTACCTATTACTGTACATTTCCAAGCCAATGTATTAGAGAGCTTCCCATTGAATCTACTGTAAGTAGCGACTCACAGGGTGCAGCAATTGTGTTATAGGATACTGCCACTACTCCCGGCTGGAAAACCCAAGTGGGCATGCTCACAGAGCCCTCTGAGCAGCAGGAAGCTGCACACAGCCAGGCAGCAGCCAGGCCTGCACCTCCACCTGAGCCCCAGGCCACCCAGGGGTCCTTGTGCACCAGCCCTGCCTCCAGGTACATGCATCCCAGAGTCCAAGAACATCCCCGTGAGGGTGGACGGGGCTGCTTCTGCTCCTCACCTGTGTGGACATGGGGACCCAGCACAGTGCTTAGGAAGAACACGGTTGTCATTCACGAGTAAATGCACACGTCGGTCCTGCTTGGCTGGTCTTGCTCCAGGAAGAGGGTCTCGCTTCCCTCCAACTGGGCCACATGCGCAGTTGTCAGAGCCTTGGGAGGCTCGAGCCTGAAGAATGAGCTCACTTTCCGTCCCCACAGCAGCCTTGGGGCTCTGGAAGCCCACCTGTTCTCTGAACCTTCCCTGTCTTTGGGCTCAGCCTGCACTTTGCCTCCAGGTTGTCCTGTCCAGGCCAGGCCTGGACAGAATGCTGGCCTGGAGCAAGTGAAACAACCTCACGGAGCACACAGCAAGCCACTGCTCTCCCGGCACCCAGGGAGGCTGGAGGCTGGGAGCAAGGCCTCTGGACACACACATGGGGCTCTAGGTCCTGCTCCAACATGAAGCCCCAGGTTGGTCCGCAGACTGGCACCAGGACTCAGTGTGCCATGAAGAGTGCACGGCACACAGTGAGCACTCAGTGCATCCTGTGACACAAGCTGCCCTTGGCCCTTGCAGGTCCACCCCACTCTGCACGGAGGAGCTTGCACTACTGTTGAGTGGGCCTGCAAATACATAAGCAAGCCCTTCAGGAAGGGTCCACTCTGGCCACTGCTGACTCAGGAAGACATCTGAAAATCTTATCCTGTGCGTACTCAGGAGCAGAGGCCACAGTGCAAAGCTGTAGGGGATGCCCAGGGAAACCAGGTGAAGATCATGCAGCCCTGAAAAGACAAGGGAGGTAGGGCAGGTTCCCTGTGGTTCCAGGTCTGTGAGAAGCCAGAGGAGAGGGTAGGCTACTGCTCTCATGCCCAGCACTATGCTGCCTGGTCACACCCTGCCTGCCAATCACCAGCAGAACAGACATGGGCAAGAGATTGCACTTTGGTGAAATGGATGCACTTGGATCCCTGTGCAGAGTGGTGGGATGATATGAGGAATTCACAGAAGGGCGTGTGTGGCAGAGAGCCTGGCAACTAGGGAATTCTGTGTCGTCAGTCATAAGCTAGCTCTGAAGAGTTTCTAAACTGTCTTTGAAACATTAAAATACAATTTATGTTAAACAAGGACTCTTGTGTGAGGTGAGTTAGGGATCCGCTACCTGTAGAAGATAAATACATGTATCCCATCGCCAAGAGAGGTCACATGGAATGGCTTACAATAAATATGGCACCAAAATATAGCACGAGGACCACAGCCTGTGGCCATCACAGGGATCAGAGTCAAGAGCATGACGAGCCCTGAGAATCCCCCGAGGCCCTGCTGAAAATGCCTTGGGTAGCAGCAAGGCCCTTCAGCTGTTGGGGAGAGTAAGGCCCGAGAAGCAGAGAATTGGGTGTTGGAACCCCAGTTCCCACTCGACACCCTGAAGTTGTCCGCCATTGCGGTTGACAGGGGGCGACATTCAGACCTGTGCCCTGCTGGAGCAGCAAGGCAGAGTCTGTGAACCCTGCAGGAGCTGGATTCTGGAGCACAGCTTGGGCATCTGCCCCTAGCTTCCTTCAATGTGCAGTTAAGGCAGGTGCTGGACAAACACGGAAGTCCGGTTCCGCAGGATGTCTCTCCTGTCCACAGGGCGTGAGTGAAGGCATGGCGAGGAGGCTTTTAACAGAGAGCATTGTAGAAAAGCACTGACACCCAGAAGGCTTTCATGGTGCCTGTGTGTTAAGGCTTCTTGATTTTGCCATCAGACAGTATAAGCGCTGTCTCCTTTCTTCCAAGAAAATTCCAAGGCTGTGTGAAAGCCTGCATGACCTGTGATCCCAGAGACCCTGAGGCAGAGGGGAGTCAAAGAAGAGCTGATGTCCCTGTCGCTTGCTCGCCCCAGAGAACCATGCAGAATCGACTCCAGGGAGCATGCAGGCGGCTCAGAGCCAGCGAGCCTGGGTCCAGGGAATGGAAGCAGCAACCAGCTCCTGCACCCGCTCCTGCCTCCCCGGCACCCCTCACCTGCCTGCAGACCTGCCCTGGCCCAGGCCTCTGGCAGGAGCAGGACACACTAGAAGAAAGTAGAATGTTGGAGAAGAAACTTCAACTCAAGACCAACTGGCCAACTGTTGAGTCCAATAGGAGTCAGTGACAGCCATGGAAGTGGAGGGTGACCGTGAGGTCACTGACCATGCTGCCTCCCACCTCCACACCTGCCCAGCAGGTCAATCTAGGAGTCCTGCCTCACAGGTCAGATGGTGTCTATCTCAGGGCATTGTCAGGAGGCTCCTGGCAGAGGCTGAGCCCAGGAACGCCTGTCCTCGTGCAGAAATGCCTGTCCCACCTGGAAGACTCAGCATTAACTGAGCACCATTCACTTGGGCCCAGAGGTCAAAGCAGTCTTCTTTGAACCCTTGTGCAGACTAGCTACCAAGTGGGGAGGTCTGCCTGCAAAGACGGATGGGATGCACTGCCTCCACTCAGTGACCACACATGTGTTCCCAGGGACCCATGTGACCACACAGGCTCCAGGGCCCTGCAGCCAGGCGGCACACTGTCCCCGCCCCATGAAGTGGCAGGCCCCCACAGCCTGTCCTCCTGAGGAGGCCCTGCAGCTCCCGCAGGCTGGTGTGTCCAGTGCTCCCCTGGAAAGTTGCCACAGCTGCCCAGCCTACCTGTCCAGCCCAGGGATGCTCTAAGTGCCTTGGGTGATCCTCTGTGTCCTGCAGGTGACCTGGGCAGGCGGGACCCTGAAGAGGTGAAGGATGAGTTGAGGGCAGAGCGGAGTGAGGTCAGACGACCTAGTGGCCCTCTCCTGAGGACTGCTCATGGTGGAGGCCGGGGGCCGTGGGGGAGAGGAGACCCGTGGGAGCCACTCTCACCACAGCGACACCTGTCCACAGCGTCTGTGCGTACCATGACTAGACTCTTGAGCCAGAAACTTGGCAAACCCTTGGCTCCAAGTGCAGGTGAGGATAATCAGTCTCATGCCAGCACTTAGGGGTGGCATGGTCCTGCTGACAGATCGGTGCCAACAGAAGGGACTTATTCAAGATCACGATGGAATCAGGAGGCAGCTCAGCTGGTGGATGTCAACGCTCTTCCCTTTGCTCCCCACCGGCCCTCAGCCCTCAGCCCTGCTCCCCCACAGCACCAAACCCCCTGCTCTGGCTTTGTGTAAGGACACTGTGGTTTTGTTGGTGACGTAGCAGGACTTCCAGCAACCCAGGGAGTGCTCAAGGGATTGCACCTGCCGCGGGGACATGGCCAGCTCTCTTGTTAACCGTGACTGGGGGTTTCACTGCGGGAGTGAAGAGAGGAAGCGTGTGTTGGGCCTGGGAGTGGACAGGTGAGGCAGGTCACCCTTACCTCACTGAAGCCCGACTTGGTTCCCACAAAGCGCATTCCCAGGCTGGAAGGAGGCTTTGCCATGAAGCTGAGCTCAACATGGACTGGGCTGCACAAAGCACTGGCATCGCCAGGTCCCCACTCCTGCATCACAAGCAGCTGCCAGCTGGGACCTCATGCAATTTGCATGAGGAAAGCGCTCCACGCAGCTTTCTCGGCTTAAGTGGGTCGTTTATAAACAAACGGCTTCGACCCTGTGAGACATAAACTAGGATGTGTTCATCGCTGCCTCTGCTGCTTGGGAGCGGCTGGGACCCATTTCAGGGAGCAGTCCTGGGCCTGAGCTCTGGGCTTTTCAAAAGGTCACTCATTCATCACACTGCGAGAATCAAAGCCCTTTCCCCCCATAAAATTAAAAACAAAAACAGAAACACATAATCCAATAAACATGGGAGAAAATGCAGAAAGCCATTAGAAAGAAGACCATGATTTCCAGCCCACCCGGGCCCCGGCCCTGAAGGCACATGTCCTGGTGGGCACCTGGAAGGTAGCTTCCCCACAGGCTGCACCGCAGTCCACATGATGGTTCCTCGCCTTCCACAGTGAGGTTGCTCACCAGCACTCAAGTCAGGTCCCAGGGTTGCCTGTGACTGAGACAGAGCAAGGCGCCTTCAGCACACAGGGCGTGAGGCTCCACGGGGATCAGGGACGCCTGTGGATTGGTGCTATTATATCCAATAGTTCAGAGTTGCAGCACCAGAAAGAATGCGGGTCCACAGACACACAGGGTTCATAATTGTTTAACAATTAATAAACATTGTTCTAATTCCTTGTTAAGTCAAGCTTGCAAGAGCACCTCAGTAAACCAAAACTGAATAAACAATAGCTCAGGATTTGGAATTGTCACAGTTTATTAGACAATAACCAAATTAAAATCATATCAGATCATAACTAGATCAACCAACCAATCTTGTCAAGTGTATTTATCCCAATTTGAAATATCTGTGAATATATGGAACCAAATTAATCTTCAGTGTGAAAACCGCGAATAGTACAAAATCTGCCGTCAGACCTGGAGAACTGGACAGGCCTCAGGCAGAAGGCTGGGGAGGGGAGCCTTCAAGTGGCCCAGGGTGGTGTGTGGGCTCCATTTACACCGAGACCAGGCACCACCAAAGTGTCTGCTTCAGGTACAGCGACTGAGGTGGGGAGCGGAAGAGCCAAACCCAGGCAGACCTAGTGCTCAGAGCAGGGATTCTGGCCCCCTGGCCCCAGGCCACCTGCTTCTGTCTTCTGGGACACAGTCAAGACTCCAGGGCCTGCACAGCGACAGCCCCCTCACTCACTGGTCCCACGCTACACCTTCCGAGAGCCCTGTTTTATTTGTGCCTTAGAAAATTTATAAAATCTTCTACAACAAATTATCTTACAGCAATAACTTAGCTACTGAAAAAGAAGATACATCAAACCCGCTGAAAAGCCTGTGGTTTAAGGAACACTGGTGGGTAAGGATGGCTCAGGAGGCACCGGGGACAGGGACACTGGGCTGGAGCAGGAGTGAATCATGACGAGTGTCGTGAAATCCACACATCGGCAAACCACTCTGGCAGGTTGTGAAGAAGTTCAACGATTCCTGTGTCAGTGGGTTGGCTTTCTGGTCTTTATGAGAAACACTGGCACGAGACCCTCCCATCAGCGCCAGGCGCCTGCTGGCTCTCAACCGGCCCCACCACCCAGCGCCCCAGGTGCAGGACGCCTGTTCTCACTCCTCCTGCTGGGTGTCTGGGCTCTCCTCTGACCTCACAGCCCTCCTCCACAAAGTTCTCCCAGCTGATGAGGCAACTGGATGCCCACCGTGCCTGTGGGTGACTGAGTGAGCGGACTGCTGGGAACATGGTGTCTATGAAGTACTCGGCCCCAGAGCTCAGGAATAACCTGCCCGGTCTTTACTTTGGGGCCATGTGTGGGTCTGGCAGCCCAAACTCCTTCAACCACAAACACTGCGTATCAGACGCAAAGTCCCTTGCTAAGGGGCAGGTCGCTGACCAACTCCAGGACAGAAGTGAGGGAGAACTGGAAGGCTGCAGAGAGAACAGCATTTGGTTTCAGGTCCTGAGGACATGGGCCCCAGCCACAAATCTGAGGACTGTCTCGGGTCACACCAGACAGGGGCCCACCAATGCCCCCGTGTGAAAAAACGGTCAAGAAGTACAACTCCTTTAGCTCCAGGCCCCCGAGGGCACCTTGCCAACTTGGCTTCTCTCCTCTCCGGCCCCACCCACCACACCCTCAGGGACCAGGAAGGGTCCTCAGCTTGGTTTACACTGAATCAAGACCTCCACTAAGCTGCCCGACCTAGGTCAGGCCAAGAACCTCCAGACGATCTTCCAGGAAGAAGAGCCAGCAGCCGGAACAGAGGCACAAGGAAGGGAACTGCGTGGCTGGGACAGCAGTGGAGCTGGGCTGTCAGCCATTGGGAGGCTGATGGACCAGGTCCAAGACAAGCCCGGTCCAGCATGCCCCGAAAACGCAGAGGGCGAGCCTGCTGTGTGCGGAGTAGCAGATGATGCTCTCCTAATGTTCACGTGCATCTTCCGGGGTCTGTATTTTACTCCCCCTTGATTTTCACTCTGCTGCTTTCCAGCCATCCTTCCCATTGTGGAGCACGGCCTGGTCTGCGTCTACGGGGGCGTGCTGGGGCTGGCTGGGGCCTGGAGCCCTCCAGGGTCTCTTCAGAGCTAGGAACGCAGATGGCTTGCGGTCTGCCTCTGAGCTGTCCTGCGCGGGCCAGTCCTGCCGGGCGTGTGTGTAGCCTGCCCGTTTCGCTGCTCCGCCAGCATGGCCAAGCCCAGCTCCCAGCCAGGCCACACTCTGCCTGTGTCCTCTGGGCCACGCCCACAGGAGCCAGAGCCCTTGCTTCCCCTCTGCTCCTCCTCTGAAGCTCCCGCAGAGCACCAGACGAGGGCTGGAGCCTGCCTGGCCGTGCAGGCCTCGGGTTTGGGCGTTTCCCCTTCGGGCATCTTCTCTGGGTCTGGGCTAAAGCCCCTTCCTCCCCCCAGGTTTGCCAGATGTGCTTCTTGTGGATTGAGGGACATCTGGTGATTCATCACACTGTAGTTTCTCTTTGTTTTGCGGTATTCAGGGACAATGGAGAGAGGGCTGTGGCAGGACAGCCTGCCTCTGCCATGTCCCCCAGGCAGGCCATTGGCTTCTGGACTTGGTGCCTAGCTTAGCTCCTGCAGAACTTTGAAGAGGCAGAGGATGCCAGGGTCTGCAGGAAGTGCTTCTTGTGTGGTTGCTCCTGGATGCCAGCACACCAGGACCACCAGGACCAGTGGTGGCCATGGAGACCATGTTGCCTCGGATGAGAAGCACTTTCTCTCCATGTTCTTGGTGGTCTTTCTTTCTTATTCAGTTCCACACTTAGCTGTGTGGGAAAACCTGCCCTGGTGCTGAGACAGGACTGGAGGAGGCTCTCGTGCCCTGTGCAGCTGTGAAGTTGGTTGCAACCAGGCTGCTCATGGGCGCCCTTCCTCAGACACAGCCTCTGAGCAAAGTGCACAGCCTAGAAGGAACACCACTGTTCAGTCACCTTCCGCAAGGCTCATTTCTGGTCCCTTCTCCCCCATGTGCCACTCCAACTTGTACCCCCTGTCTGACATTTCCGTCTGTTCCTGTAGAGAGACCTGTGGCCACCAGCTAAGCAGCTTCGCCCTGCCACTCTGGTGTCCTCCAGGGGTGCCAGTGTGGGCCCCAACACTGCCCTTCCACTCAGTCCCGCCCTTCCTGCACCTGGCTCCCACTGCAGCCTGGATGCTGTGGGGTTATGTGAGCAGCTTCTGGCAAGCATCTCCTTCAGGAAGAATGCCCTGTCTGCACTGAGGAGCTGGTTCTGGCTGCTTCCATGGGCTTTTGCTCCATGGTGACTGGACGTGACTCTTCCCTGCTTCACTCTATGACTCTGCCTGGCTCCTGTGAAATTTGGGCCATGGGTGACCATGTCGTCCCCCTGGGCTTGCTCCTCTCAGGCTGAGTGGGGAATGACATCCCCAGGACATTGTGACCTAGTCTGTCCCTGAACACACAAGGTCCTGTGGACCTCCTCTCTGCTCGAGGAATGCAACCTTGAGCAAGAAGTGATGCCTGGGCTCCATGTGCTGCTAGAGGGGGGCCAGCAACGTGCAGGGAGGGGCTCCTTCCCACTGGCTGCTGGGAGCTGGGGCTGCGGCACCTCAACCAGGGAGGCTGGTTTCCATCGTCATTGGATGGCATGTTTGGTCTTTGGCTGTTTTGAGCTGCATCTCTCTCTGGAACCCAGACTAGGGTTGTTCTCAGGTCCTGGGGGTCTGGTGCAGTCCACAGTGAGGGCAGTGAGCAGGGTGGCCTGTCCTCAGCAGAACTTTGTCCCTCCACTCACCATTGCCAAATGACAAGTGGAAAGTCCTAGCAGATCCTTTTAGTGAAATGGAAACTGCATGTGATCAGAACAGAAACACTGCCATCATCCAGGGAAGAACCACCTCTCATACCCAATCTTCTCTCCACAGGCTGAGAACACCCTGGGGAGGTGTTACACAGGGGCTCTGAGCCTCTCCCTCCATGCTGGGCCCCTGTTGAGCTCTGAGCACCTCCCTCCATGCTGGGCCCCTGCTGGGCTCTGGGCATCTCCCTCCAGGCTGGGCCCCTGCTGAGGCTCTGAGCATCTCCCTCTAGGGTAGGCTTCTGCTGGGGCTCTGAGAGTGTCCTCCATGCTGAGCCTCTAAGCCACGTAAGAGTTGCTGCTGCTCGGAGGAGCAAGGCTTATTCTGTTTAAACATCAAGGACTGTGTCCCTACTTCTGCCTTGGCAAGTCATGTAGTCTGGAGCCCATGAATCTGACATCCAACTGCAGACTCTGGAATGCTGGAGGGCAAAATTCACCACTGTGCATTGCTGCTGCCTAATAGGTGGTGATGTGTGGAGTGTCCTGATGGCTGTCAGTCACGTGAGGAGGTCAGCAGGGACTGGATTATGTATGCAGCTACACTGGATCACACCTCCATGATACATTCATCCCCAGGAAACAGAGTGCCTTCTAAAAGTGATTGTAAGCTTTGACTTTCAGTTGAGACTCATCAGGAAAATACAAGAGCGGAGGCTGCGAAGGTCCTGACCCTGGAGCTGTGCCGGAAGCCCTGACCTTGACTGGAAGGGTGGTGTCCAGCACCATCCGCCTCACCTGGAGGACACCCAGGGGCCCACGCACACCCACAGAAGCCCTGACCTTGACTGGAAGGGTGGTGTCCAGCACCATCCGCCTCACCTGGAGGACGCCCAGGGGCCCACGCACACCCACAGAAGCCCTGACCTTGACTGGAGGGGTGGTGTCCAGCACTCCGCCTCACCTGGAGGACGCGCAGGGGCCCACGCACACCCACAGAAGCCCTGACCTTGACTGGAGGGGCGGTGTCCAGCACTCCGCCTCACCTGGAGGACGCCCAGGGGCCCATGCACACCCACAGAAGCCCTGACCTTGACTGGAGGGGCGGTGTCCAGCACTCCGCCTCACCTGGAGGACGCCCAGGGGTCCACGCACACCCACAGAAGCCCTGACCTTGACTGGAGGGGCGGTGTCCAGCACCATCCGCCTCACCTGGAGGACGCGCAGGGGCCCACGTACACCCACGATGCGTGAAGCCCAAGTGAGGCACCCGCAGTGACGCATGGCAGTGGCCCTGCAGGCAGTAAGCAAGAGTGGGTGCTAGGGCTGGTCAGGCAAGGTGCTCGCTGGCCACCAAGGCTGCCCAGGGCCCTCACGTCTAAAAGGAGATGGAGTGGTCCATGGCCTGCACTCCTGAGTGCCCATTACTCCACAGATCTGTTGGCCACCTCCATCCTTTTCTAGAAAGCTTGCAGTGGTAATTATGGGCTGAAGGGATAAGAAGTGTGTTTCTTCCTGCTGTTTCCCAACCATCCCCTTCCCTGTGGTTTGGCTTACCAGAGCTCACATCCAGCCGAGCCTTACAGGAACTGAGGAGGGACACGCCCTGTGTCTTACAGTCAGTGACATCACTTCCTGGAGAGGAGTAGATGTGCCGATCCCACCAGCAGCTGGGGCCTCTGGGGAGCAGGAGAGTGTCCACTCCTCCCACCCCATGTTCTCCTTGGCTCTTTCTCTTCATCCTTCCTGACAGCAGGAAGCCTAAATGTGATGTGTGCAATGAGAGGAGCTGATTCCCTGGCTTTGCTCATGGGTCAAGCTACTGTTTGAGGCTCTTACTCACTGGGGAACTGACCTAGGGCACAGCTCCTCAGGAGAGTGAGGCGGAGCATCTTACCCCATCCCCGTCTCTACTACCTCCCTATCCTCACCGCCATCCACAATCGCCCACCCCATCCCATCCCCGAGCCATTTCCTCCCCTTCCCATCCTATTGATCCTCATGTCCACCCCTGCCACTGCCTTTACCCTTCTTCCATCTTGGATCTACCTCCCTCTCTACCTCTTCCCATCCCCGTCCTCATACCCAAGCCCATCCTACCTCTATCTCTACCTCTACCTCCATCTCTACCTCTACCTCCATCTCCATCTCTACCCATCCCATCCCCGTCCTCATACCCAAGCCCACCCTACCTCTATCTCTACCTCTACCTCCATCTCCATCTCTACGCATCCCATCCCCATCCTCATACCCAAGCCCATCCTACCTCTATCTCTACCTCTACCTCCATCTCCATCTCTACCCATCCCCATCCCCATCCTCATGCCCAAGCCCACCTTGACTCCATCTGTCTCCATCTACCTCCATCTCCATCTCTACCCATCCCATCCCTGTTCTCATCCTTAAGCTCACCCTGTCTCCATCTATCTCTACCTCTACCTCCATCTCCATCTCTACCCATCCCATCCC